>OZ010714.1:10032852-10172532 GCA_963932345.1 Ophion ventricosus | reverse complement strand
GTTACGGATAAAAAAGGCCGCGAGGTCTCAGCGTCCCTGAGCCCTCGTCGGAGATTCATTTTTCAAGGGGCCTAAGGACCTGTTGCTGCCTCCAACTCCCTCTCGGCTTTCCCTCCTCTTTTTCTTCTTCTTCTACTTCTCTCATTCTTGCTCTCAGGGCTGTCCAAAGCAAAACACAAGCTGGAGAACATGCGTGGTCGAACGTGTGAGGCTTCTTGGCACTTGACTCTCGCGTTTGATCTGGTTCTCTCTGTCTCTCTTTCTCGAATTTTTTTTCTCCGGCGATCTTTACCTCATTTCGGGGTTTCCGTATGTTCGTAATTTTATATTTCTTGTCGCTGTGACTTTTTATATTTTCGTGACTCTTTAGGTTTGTGGCGTTTTTGGTTGTTTTTTTGTTTTGAGGCTTTTACTCGCTCGGGCTCTCTTGCCTCTTAGTCAGTCAATGTTGCTTCGTTGCTGATGCCCGTGGCATCGACTGTACATCACTCTCGCGGTAGACATCTGACACTCGGGGAAAAAGAGCTGGTGGATGAGAGGGTGAGAGGGAAAGGACGAAAGAGTGAGAAGGGGTGTGTGTGTGTGTGAGAGAGATAGAGAGAGAGAGAGAGAGAGAGAGCGAGAGAGAGAGAGAGAGAGAGAAAGGGGAAAAATACGTGAAAAAGTTGTGTTTTGTCATATGTACATTGCATTCATAGATAACTAAACAAGAACGAGGTTAAAACAAACTATTCGGCAATACTATGTGAGTTGCGACCTTAATTTTTTTTTCTCCTCATAGATATATAGTGGATACTGTGCAGGTAATTTCTGTGAATCACGCGGACGACGATCTTTATCCTGGCGAAAAAAAAAATCGCACCGTCAAAACACGCCCACCAATTCGAGAACAAAATTGCTTCGTAATGGTCTGCGCACATCTTATCCATCCTCTTTTGGTTGCCCTTTTTCGAAAACTCAAGAGAGAGAGCGAGAGAGAGAGCAAGACAGAGAGAGAGATTAAGAGAGAGAGAGAGAGAGAGAGAGAGGGAGGGAGAGAAAACAGAAGAAAGATTAGGCTAGGGAAGTCTCATTTAATATCTATAAAGAGCTGATTTTCAATGTCAATGAAAAAAATAGGTCAGATTTTTTGTCAATATCCAGCCTTTTCAGTCAAGAAAGTAACCTTTTTTTATTCCTAACGTTTTTCGTTTATTTAGGTGTATTTTGCGGTATACGGGCCGTAGGATGCATGCAGGTAAATGATTTCCATACGAGATTTATAACAGTTTTACCGAGGACTATACAGCGTGCGTGGTAAACTTTTTTCCTTTCTCTTTCTCTCCTCATCGCAAGAGAACTATTTTTTTTCCATTTTCAGTCAGACACATAAACGAAAATAATTTTGACGCGAAGAATAGCCTTAACGAACATTTTGCGGTGGACTGTACATCTCTTTCTCTTGCCCTTTCACTCTACATTTTTTTTGCAGAAGAAATTACTATAAGGTATCATTTTTGTGTAAATATTTAATATATGATAAATAAACGCCGAGAATTTTTTTTATTAACAAATGAGATCCATCAACATTATTTATGGGCTGTAAACAATTCGCTCCCAAATGTTTGTGCATTTTTTCTACCTCTCTTGCTCTCTCTTAATTTATTATTATACATTTTTTATCGTATTATTATTTTTCTGTAAATATTGAGAATATAATAAACGAATTAAAATAATGTAAAATCATTGAACAAACTTCACGAAATTTAGTGGGACTGTACAACACGCCTTCCAACAGTTTTTCTTTTTTCCAGTTTCTCTCTCACTCTCTTCCTCCCTCCCTCGCTCTTTTTCCCTGTCTCTCTTTTTCCCTGTCTCTCTCTCTCTCTCTCTCTCTCTCTCTCTCTCTCACTCCCTCTCTCTCTCTCTCTCTCTCTCTCTCTCTCTCTCTCTCTCTCTCTCTCTCTCTCTCTCTCTCTCTCTCTCTCACTCCCTCTCTCTCTCTCTCTTCGAACCTTTTGCGCGGAGCTGTACCACGCCGAGTTGTTTACATTTTAACCGAGGGCGACGTTGCCAAGTCTGCGGACCTGTTGCTCGCGCCCGCGAGTTCTCTTTGCCGAGAGATCGTCGGTCATTAATTAACTCCGCGTCGGATGACGAGGCCTTCCCCCCTCTCGCCCCGGCCCCTCCCTCTCACGCGGGCGTTTACTCCGCGCTCTCGCTTGGACATGGCGTACCGAATTAATTCGTATCTCGTGACTTTTTTTTTTGTCTTTCCAGCCTCCGGCATCAACGCAGCCACGGAACAATAATGGGATGATCGAAAACCTTGCATTGAAAATTTGCGTAGAACTTTATGCCAGCCCTCTTGAAGGGGCGTTAATTAGGAATAATGCTCGCGTTAATTGAAACGAATATATGTATACACTACCGGCGAAAAGTTTACGGACAAAAATTCAAAAAAGTTCCGGAACGATTTTTCATGCCATTTCGCCGACAGTTGACATAAATTATTTTAATAAACGGCATTTTGAAGATAAGGAATACACCTTCGTTTCGGCTTTTTTGAAAATTTTTTACTTTTTTTTTTACGACTAGTACCCTTTTTCGAAAACGACCATTTTTCGCCTTTTTTTGTTCCTTTTCTGGTGGATCCCGTTTACGGACAAACATTTTTTTTCGCATTTCTTTGACGGGAATCATAATGGGGAAAGCTCAAGCTTCAATTTTGTTTTTTTTTTTAAAGCTTCGTACGATATTTTTTTCTAAAGATATTTTGATTTTTTCGGAAAAAGAGACAAATTGAAAAATAACGTGTAACGCGAAAATGACAAGGGTTCAAGGAAAACCTCAAGATGATAAAAAGTTGAATCGGTTTCCTTGAGTTCGCGAGAATTTTTTCAGATTTTTTTTCGAAATTTTTTTCCACCTTCTTTCGGTAAAAAAAACAGATGATTTAAATACCGTAACTCGAGAACTAAGGGGTTTGTGGTAAAATTTCGAGAGCGGAAAAAATTTTATTTTTCTATTTCCAAGGCAATAGAATTATTTCGGATTTTTTTTCGATTTTTTTCACGAGTTACGGTAATTAAATTTGATCTTTTACCGAAAATAGGTAAAAAAAATGTCGAAAAAAATCTGAAAAATTCTCACGAACTCAACGAAAACCGATTCAACTTTTTACTATCTTGAGGTTTTCCTTGAATCCTTGTCGTTTTCGCGTTACACGTTATTTTTCAAATTGTCTCTTTTTTTAAATCAGAATATCTTTAAAATAAAAAAATCGTACGAAGCTTTAAAAAATAATAAAATTGAAGCTTGAGCTTCCTCCGAGATGATTCGGTCAAAGAAATGCATTAAAAAAATGTTGTCTGCAAACGGGGTCCACCAGAAAAGGAACAAAAAAAGGCGAAAAATGGTTGTTTTCGAAAAAGGGTACTAGTCTCAAAAAAGTAGTAAAAAATTAAAAAAAAACGGAATGAAGGTGAATTCCTCCCCTTCAAAATGCCGCTTATTAAATTCATTCATGTCTACTATCGGCGAAATGGCATAAAAAATCGTTCCGGAACTTTTTTAAATTTTTGTCCGGAAACTTTTTCGCCGGTAGTGTATATAATATTTTTATTTAATTTATTTTTTATATTTAGATATATATTAAATTGTATTTCATAAAATTATAGCTATAAATTATTATATATTAATATTATGTTTATATACATAAAAATTACATATATTTATATATATCACACGCCATAATCTTTTTATCTCCAATATTTACAATTTTTTAGCAATTTATTCTGACCGAACAATTACGAAATATAAATATACAAATATGAACCATACTTAATGAACTTTTTATTATTATTATTTACTTCTATTACTATTATTTATATATATATATATATATATCTATAGTTTTAGAATATTATCACCCACACGCAATAAACTTGCACTCGCATTTTTGGGTCCGTCGATGGTTTTTCGTTTGCTCGCTGAATTTTTGCAATTTTGAGTTTTGAGAAACAGTAAAACATTTACAGGCACAGTAAGACAGAGGATGATGGATAATTCTGACGTAAAAGAAATAGAGCAGTGAATGAGATCTGCTCTAATGGAAAACAATGTAATTCGGTGCGGATAATCATTGCAATTAGCATTGCCAAATTATTGTACAAGATTCGAAAGTTGTAAAATATTTATTATAAAAAAAATCTATTTATAGAGATTATTTTGTAATATAGAAATCTTACAATAATGATTACGACATATTTATTATATATAAGTTATGTTCGATTATGAAGGCAAGGATACAAATTAGCACTGGCAATTATTATAAATAAATAGAAGTATCCATTGAGCTCTAATGGCGAATATTATACGATAACTATTAACACCAATTATTATTATTGATATGTTTATTATCTTTCCTATATTTGTATTATAGGTGTATGTAATAATCGATTTAGTATTTATTTACAATTATCAGCACAAACTTTAATCGAAAATTATTGAATGACTTCGAACAAATGTACTACGTATCGATAAATCGAGCAAAGTTTTTTCTTCTTTATATATTTGGTTTTTAAAATAGGCTCGGCTTTTTTAAATTCACGTCAGATGAGTTTTTTTTTCTCGTCGTGCTCCCTCCGAGCTGGTGGCTCTCGATCTTTTTACGCTTCTCAATGGCGGTCGACACTCGTATCTCTGGAATATTCCATCAATCTCCCGACCTATGGTCGTCCCTAAGCTCCGATAGCGTCAAAATATCGTCGAGTCCCGTCGGACAATTCCTACACCAAGGACGCAACCGAAGACGAAAATAAGATACTGTTTAAATATTTGCCGCGCCACAGCAACGTCTAATAATCGTTATCGCAATTCCTTACGAAAACTCACCTATCGCGCTACCGATAAAAATACCTCTCATCACACACGTTTCGTCAGACGATACGCGAATGTTTAAATTTCACATTATTGGTCCCGTATGTTTTCGATTTTTATTCCGTTCTTACAATATTTTTTTGAGATCTTTGTAGTATCTTTTTTTTTTTTTTCATTTATCGTCGAAATGACGAAGGCATTTTTGGCGGCGATTTCTTTTTGGAGTAAAAAATACGAGTATTTTTTTCGGAGTATCGAAAGTATTTTTCGGAGCAGGACATTTGTGATCAGCAAGAATATTTGTCAGTCGGGAGGACGAATAATTGTTTAATAATATCGGATTTCGCGGCATGTCCCGACGAATTTTTTCATCGCCGATCCGGTTCGTCCGCGCTGATTCAGGTTTTGATGCAAAATGAAAGAAAAAAAAAAGAAATAATTCTTCTCTCTTTTTTTCCCCGTCTTTTTTCCTTCGCTCGAACCCTGTTTAGCAGAGTCACCGCAACTTCCTTTCGAAGACGAGTCCCCGAGCTGTAATAAGGAAAATCATATATTTCGCGGTAGCACAGAGTATGTAACGGGTGTACGATCATCAAGTGTCATACGAAGCCTCCACTCATGAACAGCATTAGTACATGAATAATGAAAAAATAAAAAAATGGTTTATCGAATGATTACAGTTTTCGAGGTTTTTTTTTCAATATACTTTTCTACCAATAATACTCATTTTATACCAATAATATTAGATGAAGTAAAAAGTTCTGAGCGTTTTTTCGCTTTATTTGGACGATGAAATTAACATTGTTAGGATTATCCGATTTAGATCAAATATGCGCCGTTTTGTTCGATAACTTTTGTCCATTTTGAAGGCAATTTCATAATTCCGCGATTGAAGAAGTCCTCGTCCCTATTGGTAAAAAAACTTGACCAGCTCATTTTCACATGTCTGTCTTGAGGCCAGTTTTGTACCATCAAGAAAATTTTGCAAATGCTTGAAAAGGTGATAATTGCTTGGTGCCAGGTTTGGACTATACGGCGGGTGCGATAGAACCTCCTATCCAAGCTCTCGGAGCTCCTGGCGTGTCGTTAAAGATGTGTGCGGCCCGGCGTTGTCTTGATGGAACACAACACCCTTCCTATTGGCCAATTCTGGCTGATTCTGGTCGATCGCCTGCTTCAATCTGGTCAGTCGTTGACAGTAGAGGTCCGAATTGAGTGTTTGGCCCGATGGGAGCAGCTCATAGTGGATGATTCCCTTCCAATCCCACCAAACACACAGCAAAACCTTCTTGGCCGTTAATCCGGGCTTGGCGATCGTTTGTGGCGGCTCACCGCGATTGGACCACGATCTTTTTCACCTGTTGTTCTCGTATGTGACCCATTTTTCATCGCCAGTCACGATCCGCTTAAAAAATGGGTCGATTTCGTTACGTTTCAGCAAAGAATCGCAGGCATCAATTCGGTCCAAAAGGTTCTTTTGCGTCAATTCGTGTGGCACCCATACATCGAGCTTCTTCTTGTTATCTTTAGTTCCTGGGCAATGGAATAAGTGCTCAGATGCCGGTCCGACTCGATGATTTCCATGATTTTATGGACTCTTTTGACGATTGGCCTACCAGAGCGTGCCTCATCTTCGATGTCCATATTACCAGAACGGAATCGTTGGAACCACCGCTTTGCTGTTGCATTCGATACTGTATTGGGTCCATAAACAGCACAAATTTTTTTGGCCGCCTGCTCCGCCTTTTTACCTTGGTCGTAGTGGTACTGAAGAATGTATCAAATTTACTCTTTTTTTACCTCCATTTTGGAACGCTGTAATACACAACTGGCTTCACCAAACACAAAACGGTCAAAGAACTTTTTTTTAAGCGTAATGTCACTTTTAAATCGCCGTATAGTATGACCTGATGGGATGTATACATCGTGAGATATGGCTCACTAAAGACATCTAGCGGAAAACGCTCAGAACTTTTTACATCACCCAATATTATAATTTATGAAAATATTCTAATTACATTAATAACCTCCATTTTTGACGAATGAATATTCTTACTTTCAATACGTATACCTTCACAATAATAGTTTATTTTTTGCAAGTCGTTACGGAAAAATAATGCGATTCGCAAAATCGTGAAAAATTTTATCATCAGATCAAATTTTTGTTTATACATTCAATTTTTTATTTAAAATTTCTCCCTTTCTCGTTATTCTCATCGTGGTCAGAAAGTCTTTCCACGAAAGCTTCTGATATAAATATTCGGAGTAAAAAAATCATACGTGCGTATATGCCGTCCGCTTGGTCAGGTATAACGGGTGTGACCGCAGTAATAAGATAAGCGAGAAGCGAGGAGGAAGGTGAAGCTCAAGCGTTTCATGTCGTGACTGTGTGTGGGCTCTAGTTTGCATCCACGTGATAAGGACTTATCATATCCGGCTCCCCTTACGCGAACGTTGTCACTTTGAGCTCGAACCTTAGAAGTCGTATACAATTCATTTTTTACGATATGCGTACATATTTAGATACATATATATATATATATATATATATATATAAAATATTTGTATATACATATATATATATGATCATACGTATATATATGTTGGACGGCTGTAAATATAAATGTGCATCGCTACACGCTTACATACAGAAATATTTAGATAAAGGATGTTGTCGATTTTTCTGTAATTATAGCAGGAACGTGGAAAAATAAATTTGTGGAGGTGGGAAATAAATTTATTAAAATGAATAAATTTGCAACATTTGTAAAAATTGGGAAATCAATTTATTGAAATGAATAAATTCCTAAAATTTGTGAAAATTAGAAAATAAATTTATTTAAATTGATAAATTTGTAAGAATGACGGAAGTAAATATATTTAAGTCAATAAATGTGCAAAATTTGGGAATCGAATATGTAAAATTTGTAAAAATACCGAAATAAATATATTAAAACGAATAAATTAATTTGTAAAAATTGGGCAACACATTTGTAAAAATTAAATATGGAAACTTTAAATGAATATGTAAAGATTTTTGCAAAGCAGCATTAATGTCTGCCTACCCTCGTGTGAACTGGTCAGTTTCGTGTTGCGTTTTGTTCAGTGCATTAAAAAAAAGTGACTATATTATGAAGAAAAAAAAGCAAACAAAATGTATATATATGACAATACCGCGTGAACAAACAAAAGATACATTCGAATAAATAAACAGAAATATCGCATCGATCAGCTGGCGCGTTCGTTCGAGTATTCGCGATAACGCTATCAGTATATGCGAAATTCGAACTGACATCGCGTTGTCACAGTCAAATTTCTCTGAACTTTCGCCGATCGTGCGTGCGGGTCGAACAATAAGAATCATTGAAAGTTTTCTAGCGCAGAATCAAGCAGAACATTCTACGATAGGAGCGGTAAGAGGGCAGCATGGGGAGGGGGGGATACTTGGCTTATTTCTAGGTGGGTGTGCGTGTAGGTACTGGCAATAACGAAAGAAAATTATTTTACTTGTGAAATCGTTCTGTTTTTTTATTTATTTTGGCAGCCTTTCGCAATAATTTAAATCGAAACTTACGTGGGATTGCGCGATTGACGTATGGGCGCAGAATTATGGGGTACGTGATACCGTGAACAATGGAAGAGCGAATTTCGTTGTTGCAATATATATATATATATATATATATATATATATATATATATATATATATATGGGGCATTCCACTTCAAATCGACCACTTTCCGGCTCGACCCCTATCGATTTGGCTGAAACTTTAATGTTATTGTTTTCACATTAAAACGCTTGTATGATTTTTTTCAAGTTTTTTTTTTAATAATCACAAATACGTAGTGAATTTTTAAAAAAATCACCCGTTTTTTTTAACGCTCATAACTTTCTGAAAAATAGACCGATTAAGATCTTTTTTATAATTCTTCGTTTTAAAATGTTCTTTATGAAAAAAACATTTGAAAAATATTCAGTAATATTCGACATGATATTTTATTTTTTTGAAAACTAAACGCGATTTTTTCAAGAACGCCACTTTTGAATTTTTATCATATTTTTTCGTAAAAACATATTATAAATTTAGCAACTTTTGCCGCCAGACCCATCGTGGGTTTGGCTTCTTTGACTTTCTTTCTATTTTTTTTCTAAATTGAAAAATTTTTATTTTAAAGTTTTTCTAAATATAGTTGTTTTCTATGATGAAATAATTTTAAATGGTTAATTCTATCATACTCAATACTTTGTATATAATATTAACTCACTTTAAAAGTTTTCCAATTATTTTAAGTTATTTTTAAAGGATTATTTAATGGGCAATGAAGTAAATAGGTATTCAATTAATTGTTTAATAGAAATTAATGATGAATTTATTGATCTCTGTGACGTTTGAATAATTTACATAATTTGCGATCTCTTGAATTAGAGAAGTTTTTAACAATAAAACCACCATTTCTGTCAGGTATCACACAGTGCAGCTGCTGAGTTCCTGAAATGATTTTGGTTTTCGACAATCGATCACGGAGAGCATTCACACCATTATTGTAGCATATCACAGCATTATTGCGTCCACAGCATTATTGTGCATATCAAACAAAAACGATTCAACTGAAAGGGTTTTTAACATTGACAGATGGTTGTCGTTTAATATTTTAGCGGCAAAACTAAATGAAATAGTACACTGCATTTTTTTTTTGGAAAATCATAGAATTCATTAGTGGACATTATTGCATCATAGGAAACGGCTATATGTGGAAAAGATTAAGAATAAAAAAATTTTAATTTAGCAAAAAAATAGAAAAAACAATCTTACCACGATCGGTCTGGCGGCAAAAAATGATAAATTTATCATATTTTTTTTACAAAAAACAAAATCAAAAATCAAAAGTGGCGTTCCTTGAAAAAATCGCGTTTTCAAAAAACTAAAAAATCAGGTCGAAGATGGCTTTGAATATTTAACAAATATTTTTTTTCATAAAGAACATTTCAAAACAAAGAATTAACAAAGATCTTAATCGGTCCATTTTTCAGAAAGTTATGGGCAATTGAAAAAAAAGGGCGACTTTTTTAAAAATTCACTACGTGTTTGTAATTATGTAAAAAACAATTGAAAAAAATCACACAAGCGTGTTGAGATAAAAACAATAAAATATTAAAGTTTCAGCCAAATCGAAAGCGTTCGGTCCGGATAGTGGTCGATTTCGCGTGGAATGCTCCATATGTATATGTGTTGAAAGATGATTTTGAAGACATTCGACTTCGAGGATCGTCCTCACAGTAGTCAATTGTCCCAACACTAAACGTTATACAAATCCCGATATCTTAAAAATCACTTTTAGATAAATATAAGTATATGCATATAAAGGTAATTTTAAGAATCCAGCTTGTCCCCAAAATCAACGATTTGTTTGATAAAAATTTAAGGAACGTTCTCGAAACAGCCGGATGTGCTGGTACGCTCGAAATGTCCTTTCCCCTTGTCCATATATGAATCTGCGAAAAAAAAAGCAACGTACTGTACTCGTACTGGCTCTGTACCGTGTCCCGGTCATGGTTGGCTAAGGTCCTTCAGAAATGGGTGAACAGGACACGAGGTGTACATACGCGGAGTTGTTACGTGGGAAAAAAAGAAGGATAGATCTGCAACGAGTATATAAACATACACGTTGTTATATCCCGCCTTGTGTGCTGTACTCGTCTATGTTTTTCCATGCTCGTGTTTTTTTTTTTTTTTTAATATATTTTTCTCTTTTTCTCCGTCTCTTCCCTGTGACTGTGCGCGAATGAGACACGCCGAATCAAACGCGTATAATCCATTAAGACCTGTTACGAGCAAGCCTCTTCCAGACATTATTATACGCGTGTATCCGTCTCTCGGCGATATTCCACGGGGATAATCTTAATGACGCGGTTCCAGCAACTGCGCGAATTCGCTATCTTTAGGATCTCACGAGGATATCATTTGAAATGTCAGATGGATTTTTATTTCCCTTCTGCGAGGTCTTTCATCGAAGCAATTGGGTGTAATATATATGTGTATATATATATATGTGTAAAATTACTTATTTCAAAATTTATGAAAAAAATGTAAGTTTTCAAAATAATTGATTAGATTTATTTAAAAGTACTTTATTTAAATATTACATTTGTTGCAAATTAATAGAGGAATGAAAGGGAAACCGGTAAAAGAATCTTGCGAGTATGTGAGAGTCTTCGAATGCATGGTGAGACGGAAAGCATAAAGGAGAAAAAGGACGAAAGATAAATGTAAAAAAAAAGAGAAAGAAACTTTTAAAAGGGTATCAATGTCCAGAGGAGGGAACTGTGTTAAAACCCGCAAGGGTGTACTTGGAAATAAAGAACTACTACTTTTTTTTTACATAACTATACATTACATTTTTTCATAATCTTATTTTACTTTATTTTATTTTACTTTCAGAAAGTAAAACGAAATTATGAAAAAAATGGAATCTTTGAATCAGATCATTTGAAATAATTTAAAAAGTCATCGTTTAATACATTTTTAAATAAGGTCATTTCAATCAATTAAAATAATCAATGGTCAATGAATTTCTTTTACTAAAATAAAGCTTTATTGGAAAGTAGGATATTTTTATTTGTTCGCTCGAGATTGCCAGTCGGAAGAATTTGTATTTTTTACATTCAAATCCAATGAATTAAAATAAAATTACGAAAAAAATATCGAACGCGAGTAAACAAATAAAAATATCCTTCGGTCGGTAATAAAGCTTAATGTATATTGACATTTTTTTGACATAGCTTGATATAGCTTGACATTTTTTTGATATTTTTTTATATAGCTTGACATTTTTTTTTCGTAATTTGAATTTAACCGAGCGGATTTGAATGTGATAAATAAAATTTGTTCGGACTGTTTATTATTGTATCGTCATTTTATATTATTTTGGAAGACACGAGGAGTGTTATAACAATTTTTCAATCTATTATCTGAATACTCTTCGAACTGAAACATTAATTAAATTGTTCTGAATACGAAAATCAATGAGTTCTCTGAGAATTTATAAGTTTATTATATTCTAAGGAAATGTTTGTTTCGTTCAATTCGAATTAAAAATAATGGTTGGCACAAAATCGGATGAAATTCAATTAAATTCAAAACGAAGTGTATGTATATATATATATATATATATATATATATATATATATATATATATCACTTGGTAATTAATTAATTTATCAAGAGCTATGTTTGGGGTGACCAGGGGATTTCGATTAATCAAAAAAGATTCCGATACACTGGCACAAGTTTCAAAATAATTCACTTTCAATTCAAATTTCCATTTGTATGAAATAATTTCTTTGTTTTTTTTTTTTCTTTATAAATTTCGATGTGTATACAGGAGCTTTGCGATGAAGAAACTCCGTGGTCGGTTTCAATTCTCACATAACGTCTCAATCTATTCTGTACTGCGAATTGCGAACAATGGTAACTATACATCTAATCGTGCAGTCTCAATCTCGAGGTCCCCCCACGTTGAATAACTAACGATTCAGAATGAATACCGCCGTACTTGCGCTTTATTTTAGGCGAGAAGAAAGAAAAAAATTGCGAAAAAAGAACTACGTTGGACAATTTCAGCATTGTTGGATAAAGCGACGTTACGATAGTACGATATTGTTCGCGGTTTTTTTTTCCTCGGCGCGAAAAATGAATGAACCGCGAATATATGCCACGCAAGATTTTCACAATCTTCGCGAGGGAGCGCGCACACTGTCCAAATAACTTTCAGATCAGCCGGAATTTAACGTCTTGCACTATTTTATTTCTCATTCCAATCTCTTCTTCCTTTTACCTATTTTCGTTGTATACCTCTCGTTTTCCGCACTGAGGAAGTCAGTCGAGCATTGAAAAAATCACTATGGTGGCCTCGCGATTGCATCGTCATTGCCGGTATTGCACTATTGCTGCATTTACGAGACACGTGTATACGAGAAACTCGAGTACGACTCCTTTCAGGCTGAATCGATTTGTTCGCCATTCTCAATCCTTCTTTTTATTTTTAATTATTCATACATTTCATTTATATTTATTTCTTATAAATATTTATATATATATTTTTTACATATCTGAGCTTTTTTCTATTTTATATTTCACCAGTATCAATTTTTTTCCCACTTGTATTTATTCAATTGCATCCACAGCGTATGAGAATTCACACGGTAATAAGAATTGCGAAAGAATTTAAAAGTGTGTGCGTTTTCAAAAATATTTTGCCGTTCCTTTCGTTCGATCGATGCCCCATCGTTCCAGCTGTTGCAAAGTAATCATCGCCATTGTTATTATTTTCTTCGTCATTCATTTGCGAATAACAATTGGGACACTTTTCTTTTGAATATCCATTCACGTATGTGAGTCTTCAACGACGATCATGATGAAGTTCCGTCAACGATTCAGCCTCGAACAACCCATATGTGATGACGTGGGTTGCAGAATGCAAATTGTTCAAGCTCGTACAAGTAACGTATACAATAATACGAAAGATCCACAATAAAAACTATCAATTTACTAATCTATTTTATAGGTGGACTCGTGTGTATGAACAGACAACTCGTGTGTGGACTATGTACCAGTTTTGTAATGGAATTGTGAGCCATTGAAAGAACAAGGACGAATTGAACATATACGTTTGACCATCTACATATAATCATGATTACAATCATCAAAATAAAAATAATAACAGACACATAAAACAAATTGCAAAATGAAGAAATGAATTTTTTAATCAGTAGCTAATAATAATAAGAAGAATCGTAATTCATATATATATATATATATACAGTGGGTGAAAAAAGTATTTGCACACCACGTGTTTTTCAAATTATCCTGTGAAATAAAATAAAATAAAATACTTGAACATTTTTTTCGAAGAAAAATAAAATGTTCGAAAAAAAATTTTGAACATAGGATAATTTGAAAGATACACGGTATGCAAATACTTTTTTTACGCACTTCATATAGCTGTATCATGATAATAATCATTAAAATAAAAATAATAACACATACATAAAACAAATTACAAAATAAATTAATGATTTTTAAAATTAGTAGCTAATAATAATAAGAAGAAGAATGATAATTCATATATATACAGTGGGTAAAAAAAGTATTTGTACACCGCATGTTTTTCGTAGGACATAAATAAAATGCTTTAGCATTTTATTTTGTTTCGAAAATTTTTGTCGCTCATTTTATTTTTCTTCGAAAAAAAAATGCTAGAGTATTTTATTTTTTTCGCAGTTCAATTTGAAAAACACGCGGCGTATAAATACTTTTTTACCCACTGTATATAGAAGTAGGTATATTATTAGACATATTAGAAATATTATTAGTTTTATCATTATTATTAAGTTCCAGTATTAATCTTTATTTCTTTATTTTTTATTTGTCTCCACTTATTTATATTTTATATATATATTCGATGATGATAATATTAATAATAATATCGTTATAATAATAAAAATATCATTATTTAAAAAAAAGTTCCTTCCATTCCAACGACGTAAGCTTCAACATCATCTTATATTCATCCTAACCACATATTTCCATAACAATTACCAAATTTATATCGCCTTTGGACTTCCACAGACGAGGATCTATTTCTCCCTCAATTTTTCCCTCGCACAATGTCAATTTACACGCTTTTGTCGCCATACAAATGCCTATTTGTATCTTGCGTCTAAATGACGCCATTATCCAAGGCAGATAAAAGGGAAAGTATGAATACCATATATTTTCAGAGATCTTCGAAAAGTTTGAAGGACTACTATCCGAAAATTTGGAAATTTTTATATTTGGAAATTTAATGCCGCTTGGTGAAAAATTCGAAAGTCAGAAGTATCGTTTACCCCGTCTCGAAAATGACAATAGAACTTGAGCCCCCCTTCTCTTTTCTTCCTATTCTTACTACTCTGGGTGCACTTTCTCACTGTCTCTCTCACTTTCGACAATATTTTTCGAATACCTCCCCTCCCTCGATCTCTATTTGTCTGCGTACCTGCCTCTGTCTCTTCTTCCCTTTCTCACTCTCTCTCTTCTCTCTCTCTCTCTCTCTCTCTCTCTTGGATATATATTTCGTGGACAATAGAGTGCAACCTCCGACTCGTTATTTCATCCCATTGTCCCCTACGAAAATTTCCCCATTCACCTGTGTACCACGAGGAAAAGAGCAGACGATTCGCAAGGTGCGCTATTGTGCTGTCCCTCCTGTCAGTCAACGAAAGAGAGAGAGAGAGAGAGAGAGAGAGAGAGAGAGAGAGAGAGAGAGAGAGAGAGAGAGAGAGAGAGAGAGAGAGAGAGAGAACGCGATAGAGGGGTCTTCCCAAGTTTTTCTTTTTTTTCCCACTGTGCAAAAGGGTCCATGTCCCCGGGTCTCATACCCCCCCCCCCCTCTTTTCTGCCCCTCTCTAATAACATTACACCTGCGCTGGATCTCAAATTTCTAACCAGCTCTTCTTTATATCTACCTGTCCTCACCCCCCTCCCAACCACCCAATCCGCTATAGAAACCATGACCGCTGGTTTCTTTCTCTTCTTTTCCTTCTTCGTTCAATCGTCCCCACGACATTTTCGAGTGACAGAAATAAACATCCTGCTACTTTGACGAACGCGAAACTGGAAATGGATAATTTTTTTTCCGCTCGAAATATATTGTTCACTGACTTTATTAGAATAAAGAAGAATTTGATGTTAAATATTTTTAAATATTTTTAAATATTTTTAAATATTTTTAATATTTTTAAATATTTTTAAATGTTAAATATTTTTAAATACTGTGTACAGGTTTCGAGCAGGAAACTATTGAACAATTGGACATAATCATTATTGTTGCAAATTCAGATGGAAGATATGTTGCGAATGAAACGTAAAATCGTAGCATGATCGGTGTAATCCGATGATCTACTGGTTTTGTCATTTTACGTCGTAAGCAGGATTACAAGGACCACGAAGATATAAGTATATTAAAGAGACAATTGAATTTGAAAAATTGAGATTTTATCAGGATCAACCGACACGACGTACACGAAAATAAAATATATTAGAGATATACAGGATGAGCTATAATTTATGTACATCATATATCTTCAAGGCATATATATACAGGGGGGTCAAAAAGTCGTGGATCAGACGAAGTGGGGAGGTATTCAAGATCATTTCCAACCAAAAACGTCATATACAGGTTGGTCCTTTTCCCAATGATTCGAAAGCTATGATTTTTTTTTTCAATATTTTTGACAAATCGGTTCTCAGCCGTACAAAAAATTTCATTTAGAAAAAACTACTTATCATATTCGGGCTATTTTGTTTAAATGTAGCCTGATAATGTGGCTTCCAGATGAAAATGTAGTCTTCATTATTGTCATCATGAGCTCTTAGAATAAAATGAATTTGTAATAACTTTTTTCCCTAGGTTTTCATCATTGATATAAAAAGGAAAAATGTTCTACCGAAACGTGCCTTCTCAGTAGAAAAATTGGACCACCTTATGGGGTTTTAGAAAGGTGCAACTCACAGCCCTGATCCTCGAAAGTTTTTTACTATCGATTTTTGTTCACTGCAAGGTATTACTGTGCGAGAAAATCGAATTTGGCGCCAAATAAATTTGGGCTATTAATTTGCATTAGGGACGCATTATTTGAATGCAGAGCACTTATGGCGGGTACGTTGAAGGCAGGCGGTACTAGCAAAGCCAATTTTTAGGTAGATAATATGTGATCCAATCGTCAATTCCGTCAATCAACGAACAATCTTCAATTGGATCGACGTGCGTTCAGTTCTTTGCTTACTGTCTGCTTATTACTACGGCTTTCATTCTGAAATTTGTTGTGCATTTGGTATTCCGGACTGTTTGGATCTCCAAATCACCAAATGCCCAAATCGAATGATGCCAAATTTCAGGATGAAAACTGTCGTAATAAGCAGACAGCAAGCGAAACACTGAACGAACGTCGATTCAATTGAAGAGCCACATACGAGATATGTAAATTAAGTATTGAGACTGATTTATTTCATTTTTTTATTTGAATAAAATTACAATTCAATATTGTCTCACTCCAATAACTTTCTCGGGAAGTCACAGAGCGCTGGAGACGGTTCTTTCAAACCTTTTAGCAGTGCTGGAACTCGGATACTGGAATAGCCTTCAGCCAGTCAGTTACAGCCATTCGAATATTTTCTTTTTAAATCAATGATGCAAACTAGGGAAAACAATTGTGACCCAAAAAGTTATTTCAAGGTAATTTTATGCTAAGAACTTATAATGACGATTATGAAAACTACATTTGATGTGAAAGCCACATCACCAGACTACATAAAAAAAACTACCCGCATATGGTTAGTAATTCTTTTTTAATGTTTTTTTTGTACAGCTGCAAACTGATTTTCCAATAATAATGAAAAAAATCATAGCTTTGTAATCATTAAAAAACGGACCAACCTGTATATGACCTTTTTGGTGTAAAATGATCTTGACTACCTCCCCACTTCGTTTGATCCACGACTTTTGGACCACCCTGTGTATATATATTCACATACACGGCAGAGAAATTATACGACATTTTATAATTATAAAACATTTCTTCAGCACGAAAAGGAAATTAAAAAACTCGAAACCCAAACCAATTAGTATCGATCCCCAATAATTGAAAAAAGCCACAACTGGCTAACAAAAAATTACATTTGATTAATGTACACTTCGAAAAAAATATTTTTCTTTACATTTATCATTCATAAGGTCCATTTGAAAGAGGCCACAAGCAGTATGTAAAAAAACGAATTTCAACCATTAACACCATCATTTTTTGAATTGTATTTTCATTTCGCCTTCACCCCTTAATTTTATTTGTTATTTGCCTTGTTCTTATCACGTTTGATTTTATTCCAGTATACTTAACATCTTGAATAGCGAGCTGAAAAAATCACGCGGAACAAGAATAATTGGAGAGCAGAGGAAAAAAACCCAACGAGACCCAACGAAGTTTTTCTGAGTGACTCGTAACTCCCGCACTTTTTCTGAGCACACACGAACGCTTTGATCGAAGCGAGTCCAGATATGTGATGTACGCATTGACATACTTATATATACGTACGTCCAAGATCGCACGGGTACAATCGAGTTTACAACTGAATGTGACCATGAAGATAATTTCCGGTAGCGTGGCTCTAGAAACCCGCGCTCGGAATGAATAATTTCTTTTCGTTGTGAATGGCACCGAGAGAGTAAATTCTCGAATTCTTTTTTTTATTCTCCCAACGTATTTTTTTTTTTTGACAGATCTTATCAACGTGCTTGTGTTGAACAAAAGTTTTTGGGCTTGACTCGCGGAGTACGTTTTTTTCTAGAATTTTTTTTTCTATCAGTGTTTCAATCAATATAAATTTATTCATTTATATATAGAAATATTTAAAAATGAAAAATAAAAAAAATATATGTGTAGCAGGGCCCTCACTTGACGTGTAGCAACGTTCTCTCTCTCTCTCTCTCTCTCTCTCTCTCTCTCTCTCTCTCTCTCTCTCTCTATATCGCTCTCTGCTATGCACACTCGAAGCAGCAATATGACGACGAGGAGGCAGAAGAGCTGAAAAAAACCCCTCCGGGGGCTGCGCTCATCATTTTCACCGACCCCATGCTGTAGTAGCAAGTGCGCCACCCGTTGAACTATCAAAAGAGCTGAGCCGGAGAACACGTTCCGGACAACGATGCCTACCATATTATCCGCGCCACACAAGGCTTGACAACTCTGCTGGCCAAGAAAATATTTCACGGTTTCGGAGGGGTCGTCGTTGGGAACTAACGAACTAGGGAAGGATGGTGCCACGAAACCGTTTTTTTTTAATGTGTGGGTGTATATATGTATTTATGTTTATCCATTTGTTTATATTTGATTAGTTTTGTTTTTTTTTTTTAATAAAAATAGATTTTTTTTCTACAGCTTACTATATTTGTAATTCTCAAAATTTCAAAAAAGTATACAGACATAAGAAAGTTTTATTATTATACTAGAAGTACATTTTTTTATTTTTAATTTCAGATGAGCTTTGTTGTCAGAGCCGTCGTTGCCATCGATTGGCCATGCAGCAACGGCCGCACTTTGCTTAAATAATAAATTCAATCAATGATTTTCAGTTTTTGAAAAACTCAAACTTGGCAAGACTATGTATTAATTTTTTTTGTAAAATCTCGACCTCGTGATCCCAATACTCTGGTCAGAAAATAATATTGAACTTTTGACACTGTACATTATCGTTCAGAATTGATTCGGTTTAATAAAGAAAATTTAAATGTTTTTTTTTCTCCAATGGACTACGTGAGTTGCTGCGTTCGCTGATGCTCGCGGTAATAAAATCAGTGTCACCAACCGTGAAAAAACAAACTCGCAATACACTGACAGGAAAATTCTTTTGATATTAACTAGATGCGTCTATTTGATTTTTTTTTTAATTTGAATTAACTAGATTTTTCGTGAAATCATTTTTTTTCCTATTGCATTCAATTATAAAAATTATTTATTTTAAATATAATTATTTATTCAAATCAAGATATATTTAATAGAATCTAATAATTAAATATTTTATGTATTCCTAATAAATCTGTTATTTGGTTTCGTCTGGTAGTATAAGAAAAAAGAAACAGACGGAAAAATGGTACACGATTCAGTCTCTCAAAAATCTCATGGCTTTGTTTTCATTAGAAGACTGTTGTAACATTCTGCAGTTGGGAAAAAAGGTAAGTCTTTCTATACATAAATAGTCGCGCCTGTTAATAAAAGGCATGACAATACCTTTCTTTTTTTCCAAATAACAGCCTTGTTAGTGAAAAGAAAAGAAAAATAATTTTACTTTTTTTCAACGCACTTTTATGTAATGGTCCCATATTCCTTTCTCGTATTCGTACGATATATCGTGTTTTATCTTTATTTATTTAATTTGAATATATTTAATATTTAAAAAGAATAGCTTGAACAAATTTAAAAAAAATATTTGAAACAAATAGGATCGTGGTAGGCCGCGAGACAAGGAAAAAACCTATGCGCAGTCGAGTTGCAGCAAACTTTAAATGCGTTTTTCGCGAAACTATGTTTTTTTAAATCGGCAACCACGATATCTCGATAAACAGCTGGCCGATCGAGCTCAGATTTGTCTTCCACCTTTAGTAAACTGTTTTGCAACAACACTGGTGGCAAAATTGAGTCGAAATAATTGTTATTTTTAATATATAACTCGTAGAATAGTGAGAAAAATAGGAAAAACCCAATAATCATAGTTCAGCATGCCGCTATTTAACATTTTGCTGAATCTGACACTAAACATCACAACACTCATACAGATTAAGAATATGTTTGGTTTTTTTTTTACATTCATGCAACGTCTACAATACCGGTCACCAATTAGGTGATTTTTCTACGCACTGTTGTAAACAAACGTACAAAAAAAATAATTTTTTTAAATTTGTACATATGGTTGAAGGATTAATAAACATATGTCAAAAATTTGCGAAAGAAAACAGGAAAAGTTTGCCAGTTATTTCATCCTAAAAATCATCTCCTAGACAATAATACTGCCTTTAATAAACAATTCCATTTTCACGCCAACTTTGCACACACCAACATCCAGCCCATCTAAAATTCATAGATATCATCTCAGCCTCGAATTCAAATTAACCACAGCTTGAAAAAAGCCATTCACATACAAAACCTACAATTTCAAATATTAATACGATAATGATTGTTTATCTTGCCTAGTTATCTCGGTTGCGAAACAAGCGATTATAATCGCGCCCAATACGCTTCGACAATTCGAATAAAAGCGACGAGAAAAATCAACCGCGCGATCTTTCCAAGCTGCCAAGTGTGTTCCGTGTGTCCTACCTCGAGCATCCGGTTGTTCGGCCGATTTGCAGGAGAATTTTCCACGATATATCTTTCCGCGGCAACGGATTCACCGCCCGCGCGCGCGCGCGATATATTTATTCTATGGCCTTCGAGACTCGCTCGTTTCGTTACGCGCCGATACACTGCTAGTCTACACACGAAATATACTCCATGATATCTGCTCGTAATCTGGGGGTATCAAGGCCCGCATCTCTAGCAACGTGAAATCCGCGAATACTTATATATATTGGATGAAGTAAAAAGTTCTGAGCGTTTTTTCGCTTTATTTCGACGATGAAATTAACATAGTTAGGATTATCCGATTTAGATCAAATATGCGCCGTTTTGTTCGATAACTTTTGTCCATTTTGAAGGCAGTTTCATAATTCCGCGATTGAAGAAGTCCTCGTCCCTATTGGTAAAAAACTTGACCAGCTCATTATCACATGCCTCTCTTGAGGCCAGAACATTTTGCAAATGCTTGAAAATGTGATAATCGCCTGGTGCCAGGTTTGGACTATACGGCGGGTGCGATAGAACCTCCCATCTAAGCTCTCGGAGCTTCTGGTCGATCGCCTGCTTCAATCTGGTCAATTGTTGACAGTAGAGGTCCGAATTGAGTGTTTGGCCCGATGGGAGCAGCTCATAGTGGATGATTCCCTTCCAATCCCACCAAACACAGCAAAACCTTCTTGGCCGTTAATCCGGGCTTGGCGATCGTTTGGGCCGGCTCACCGCGATTGAACCACGATCTTTTTCGGCTGTTATTCTCGTATGTAACCCATTTTTCATCGCCAGTCATCATCTGTTTCAAAAATGGCTCGTTTTCGTTACGTTTCAACAGAGAATCGCAGGCATCAATTCGGTCCAAAAGGTTCTTTTGCGTCAATTCGTGTGGCACCCATACATCAAGCTTCTTCTTGAGACCAGCCTTATGCAAATGGTTCCAAACGGTTTTCTGGATAATCTGCAGTTTCTGAGCAATGGAATAAGTGCTCACATGCCGGTCCGACTCGACGATTTCCATGATTTTATCGACATTTTTTACGATTAACCTACCAGAGCGTGCCTCATCTTCGACGTCCATATTACCAGAACAGAATCGTTGGAATCACCGTTTTGCTATTGTATTCGATACTGTATTGGGTCCATAAACAGCACAATTTTTTTGGCCGCCTGCTCCGCCTTTTCACCTTGGTCGTAGTGGTACTGAAGAATTCATCGAATTTTCTCTTTTTTTACCTCCATTTTGGAACGCTGTAACACACAACTGGCTTCACCAAACACAAAACTGTCAACGAACTTGTTTTGAAGCATAAGGTCACCTTCAAATCGCCTTATAGTATGACCCGATGTGATGTATACATCCTGAGATATGGCTCACTAAAGATATCTAGCGGAAAACGCTCAGAACTTTTTACTTTATCCCATATATATATATATATATATACATATATATGTGTGTGTGTGTAAATATATTGGGTCTATGCAAAATTCCGTAGCGTAAATCGAGTCAATTTGAAACGCCAAATATTTACCATAAGAAGCTATTTTAATCAATTAAATATGTTCCATTCTGTTCAATGCCTTTCATTGCCCCTCTTTTATAGAATTCTTAAAATCTTTGGGCAAAGAAGCCATCCAAGTATCCACAAAACTAGTTTTTATTATTCAAACTGTTCTGTAGCGCCCGGAACAAGTGATAGCTTGAAGGTGCAAGGTCTGGACTATACGATGCTTGCACCAAAATATCCTACCCAAGCCGCAATAACTTTTGCCGGGTCATCAGAGAAACTGATTTTGTGGTTTAGCGTTGTCCTGGTGGAACACTACGCCCTTTCTGTCCGCCAGTTCGGATCATTTCTTATCGATAAGTCGCTTTAATTAGCCCAGTTGTGAGCAGTCCTTGTTCGAATCAATCGTTTTGTTGGATAACAGCAGCTCATAATAGACGATTCCTTTCCAATTCCACCAGATACCGAGCATGACCTTCTTCGGCCGTAATCCAGCCTTGCGACTGTCTGAGCAGCAGACGGTCGCAATAGGCTGGATTACACCCGAAGAAGGTTATGCTCTGTATCTGGTGGAATTGGAAAGGAATCGTTTCCAGTCCCACCAAAGAGTTCTGTGGAGGTCCTCAACAATCACTTGGATGACTTCTTTGCCCAAAGAAGTCAAAGGACTTCTATGAAAGAGGAATACTAAAGCTCGTGGTGAGATAGCAGAAAGTCATTGATCAGAATGGAAAATATTTAGTTGAAATTAGTAAAAGGGAATTTTACTTAGTATTAGGTAAAAGGGAATTTTACTTTATTTAGTAAAAGGGAACAACTGCCTCGATTCCTCCAATTGCACATTAGACAAGACGTTACAAGTAATATATACACAATTGCAATATACGAGCACTATAGACGAGATGCCTGTTTTGTCGAATTACCAAAGCACATATACAATTGGTGTACACTTCTAATGTGATATTCCGACTAAACAAGGGTCGAAAATCAATTATGCGGGCTAATTGCGATGATGAGAATGCTCAGATTATTCGACAAATCGTTTCAGTTGTCCAGGTGAATTCAAGGCTCCCTTGGATCGTTATGGACGATGTGCTATCGCATGAGTGAGATCTTGAGGAGGGAAAAAAATGTGAGTTTCGTGAAACAGTCGGGAGCTGTCAAGAGGCTCCGTTGTCCATTCGTACATGTATGTGACTCAACGATGGGTCAGCGTCTTGTGACACGATGCAGCTCTGGGCACTTCGAGGAACCCGAGTGGGAGCCGACATTTTTGGAGTAGTTTTTCCAATGATTCGGGGCCGAGAGCATGGGATGCTGAGGGAAAGTGGAGGGGAGGGGGGAAGGATCAAGGCAGAGCACAGGGCCCGAGAAAAAGTGAAGATGGTAATTTGGATATTTCGAAGTCTGCGTGAAGCTTACGCTATGGGAGAGACAGCGAGAGAGAAAGAGAGAGAGAGAGAGAGAGAGAGAGAGAGAGAGAGAGAGGTCTTCGACGACTTAGCTCAGGGTCGAGACATTTCCCGAACAAGCGACGCGGTTGGGTCTCCCGTTAGTTTCAGCGTTATGGGAACCCCCTAAATGACGGGAAAACGCCACAGCGTGGGTCGAGAGTCGAAGAGACAAAAAAGATACTTCGGAGATAAGAGTCAGGGGTTTGTCTTTTTAGCAGGTCAAAAACCATTTTGAGACCGAGAAAGCATACATATGTACAAGGAAACATTATTCCGATGACATTCGATTTCAAGGACCGTCCTAATAGTAGCCTATTGTGAGCATAGTTAAGGGTCTGCCGCTGGGATCTGGCAATCGCTAAAAATATGCTATTTAATAATTTTTCAAACCGTCTTCGAAAAAAAATACAGTATATTTTTGTGACGAGTACTTGCTGGAAAAAATCGAGCATCCTCGAAGAAAAAAACAATATTTAATGTTTAGCTCAGCAGAATGAATATAATTAATGAGTTTTAACACTAAAATCGAAAAGCATAGAAAACGTACATCGTATTACAGCATTTGAACTTTATAATAACATAAATACATTTTATTATAAAGTTCGTTCGCTCGACATTTTTGAGGTTTTTTCGTCTTTGTCGAATTAAAAAATCTTTATAAAACGTTAAGCGGTTTTATTCTTTAATAAAATTGCAACATATTTGAATTTCATTGCAAAAATGATAATTATTAATATCATTTTTTTCCGGCTTGGTAAAAAATTTTCAACAATTTTCAAAAATTGGACATCGCGCAAATTATGCGTTGGAAATTACTCAATAATAATTTATTTTCACATACAATTTTATTCGCATAAAGCTGGCAGCCTGCCGAAAAGTCATCGTATTTTCATCCCCACTCTTGCAACCAAGGAACCGTACCGAAATTCCTTAAATTCCGAATACGAAAAACTACTCAAAAACTATTTCAATATGAAATCAAATTCTATTCATTCACCTTAAAATGCATCGTTAATTTTTTTTCTCGATGACGGGATACACAAAAAAAGTTTTTCAGCAGTGTTTCATATTCGAAATTTAATTATCTTCATTCTGCTGTAGTCGAAATTGAATTTTGATTGTTTTCCAGAATGCTACATTTTTTCTGGCAAATACGACTCGTTATAAAAATACGCTAGATTTTTTTTCGAAGACACCGTGAGGGGCAAAGCCACTCCAGTTCTTAAAAAAGGCTAAATTTAAGAATTCTTTAAACGAGTTCATTGGAAGCAGTGAAAAATCGAATTGCAATACTTTATTATACATATTGTGAAATATACGACGACATTCTTTTGTTGTAAGTTTCCAATTGAAAATGCCGGCTCCAGAATCCAAGACCGTAGAGTACTTCTCGTGCAAATTGTTCCGCGGTCGGGAAAGTTTTTCCTGTATTCTTCGACCCACAACAGAAAACCAACAAAATATTTAAAATACATATACAAAGCTATGGAACCGCGTACAGAAAATGGAAAATACGTTTGTAAAAGAAAGTTCTTCACATTTCAATGCAAACTTTCATTTTTTGACTAAAAATCACATGAATAATTGTTTATAAAAAAATAGTTGATAACTAATCGCTAATTCCGCAAGCAGTTCCATGGAGAATACAGCTGAAAAAAAAATACGTGCAACATTTTAATTGAATCGGTACATATTTGGCTGATTGTGAGTTATGTTTCCGCCAGTTTTAAAAACATGATTCCGAGAAAAGACGCATTTAAAGTTTGAACTATCATTTAGCAAAAGAATTCTTCGTTTCACCTTTAATCACCGATGCCAGCACCATACATTTGGTCTTTCAAATTAAAATTGTCCTCTTCTTTTTCATTTTCTTTAGTGAAAATGTAATTCTTCGAGTGGTTCAATCCAAGGCTCTGAAAAAAACACATAGTTTTCCAATGGTCACCCTGCATATTATAATTCTCATATTGCCACAGTAACTCCCTAGATCCAGAAAATGGATGACCTGTCACATTTCGAGCCTTGCATCCAGCCCCCCTTCAATGCAGCGCAAAAATCCAAACATTGGTCCTGATTTTTGGATCTTCATATCCTCGAAGGATTCTACAATGAGCTTCAAGTTTTTATTTATTCTCACCTCCATATTTCTAGTTCTCATCTCCAGTTTTCCTAAATTGAAAAAAAAAGAAGACAGACCCCATCGTGTGGATGAAAAAAATTAAAAATAAAAACCTTTATGCTTCAAAAAATAAATGGATAAATAAAATTTTAAAAAAGATAAAAAAATAAATAAAAAAATGTATCGTATCTTCGAACGAATCTTGATACATCAATAACAGTTGTACGGGCTACGCGGCTCTGTATGGTGGGCAAATTACGATCGTCAAATTAACACGAGCACGCGGTGAGACAATTTCCGCGAGACTCGTCACTCTCATGAGCGTTTATCGGTGCGCGATATTATATTTTTAAGATTCGCAGGTTGGATTAGATCCACGAGTTTACAAGTGGCTTCGATGTACTCGGGAATTAAAATTGTCGCGCGAGCGCGGAAGCGACGAAATCTTATCTGACTGCGAGACACAACATTTGGCGCGTTGGAGGGAAAACATAATATCGGTTTCGTGATATCGCACGATCTTTTCGCGATCTTATCGTTTTTTGTTCTGCCGCCTCTTCACACACCCCCCCCCGCCCCCGTGCTTTGCGAAGCTGAAAATAATTTGACATTCGATTCGACAGAAGCCTCGAACAATTGCGTGGTTCTTCGCGACGGCAAATTCATGTTATCCGCCGATACAGTAATTTTTTAATAAATATATATTTACTGGAAGCGCTGTTATCATGGCCGCCCGTAAAACATGCTCCGCGCTGACGGACCTCATGATTGCATGCAGTCGGTTGATCTAAAACAAAAATTTCGAAAAGATTCTTGAAATGTAATGTAATTTTACACGGAATTGATATATAATTTTGCGAAGTTTGAGTTTGTTTTTTTAATTGAAAAATATCGATAAACAATGAATTTATTATTATTTGAAGAAAGTGCCACCGTTGTTGCAGAGCCAGTAGGTGGTGCTGGAAACTAGGGTCAACCGAAATGAAAAATAAAACAAACGTAGTTCTTGTATAAGAGTCAAAGTTTCGTAAGACCGGAGACTTTTTTTAAATTCTGTAAATTATGAAAATGGCAAGCTGTAGAAAAATAAGTTCTTTCTTCGACCGAAAAAAAAAACAACTTTCATAATTTGTTATTAAGATATGGATAAACATATGAAAAAAGCATCCGATCATACAATAGGAAATGTTTAAAACTATGCTCTATCCGAATTTGAAGTGAATCGAACGAATGTACTTTGATACACTCTTCTTTTCACCGTCGAGGGGCAATTTCAAGCACCCGAGGAAGTTACAAAAACAAGATTTGTTCGCCAAGTTTGGCGGCTGGCAGTCAGGCAACCAGTGCGTTCGGTTCCCCACGAGAGAGAGAGAAAGAGAGAGAGAGAGAGAGAGAGAGAGAGAGAGAGAGAGAGAGAGAGAGAGAGAGAGAGAGAGAGAAAGAGAGAGAGAGAGATCTTCCGGGAGAAACTCGGCTCGATTCACTGTCACGCACAATCGTGGAAACGACTCTCTCTCCCTGTAACATGCCTCTCTTTTCCTCTCTTGCTTTTTGCCTCTCTCTCTCTCTCTCTCTCTCTCTCTCTCTCTCTCTCTCTCTCTTCTTTTTATATTATACACATTCTCGTTTACATCCTATCCCTCTCCCTCTCATTATTACGACGATCTATAGTCGACATGTCCGCATCGGGAAAGGATTCAGTACCGAAAGTTTCAATGACGCGATCGTCGTCTTGACAGCTGAGGCGACTCGTGAGCGATGCAGAGAAGTGCATTTTTCACATCGACATATTTTTAATTAATTAATTCATATGCATAAATATACGTGTGTGTCCGTGCAGAAATTTGTTGGGGATTTCCCAGATACTACCACATTTCTGTAGGCATTTGATAGAAGCGCTGCACGTAGAGAGTCCACATTGAAATCCAATATAGATTCCACGATATTTCCCGGTTGACGTCACTTGAGAATAAAAAAAAATCTCAACCGGAATTTGTTGGATCTCCCAAAAGAAATATCCTTTCGTGATCTCAGTGGCATTTCAGTGCATTTTCAGTGACGTGATTCAAATCAATTTTCTAGATATGTTGGGTTTATGCATGCGTAGCGAAAATTAAGTAAATTTCAAACGCAAAATATTTACCAAAAAAATCGATTTTAATCAACTAAATATGTTCCATTCTGTTCAATGACTTTCTGTCATTTCTCCACGAGTTTCGTTATCCCTCTTTCATAGAAGTCCTGAGATCCTTGGGCAAAGAAGTCATCCAAGTGGTTTTTGAAGACGTCCAGGGAACTGCAGGTTTTATTATTCAAACTGTTTTACAGCGCCCGGAAGAAGTGATAGTCTGAAGGTGCAAGGTCCGGACTATACGGTGGATGCACCAAAACATCTCACTCAAGCCGCAATAATTTTTGCCGGGTCACCGGAAAAACGTGTGGTCTAGCGTTGCCCTGGTGGAACTCTATTGCCGTTCGCCGATTCAGGCCGCTTCTGATCGAATGCTCGCTTTAATTTGGCCAGTTATCAGCTGTACTTGGTCGAATGAGTCATTTTTTTGGGTGGCAGTAGCTCATAATAGACCCATTCCTTTCCAATTCCATCAGGTACTGAGTATGACCTTCTTCGGATGTAATCCAGCCTTTGCGATCGTCTGAGCAGCCTCACCGAGCTTCAACCATGATCTTTTTCAGCTGACATTATAGTGGACAATCCACTTTTCATCGCCGATAATCATTCGCTTTACAAATGGTTCAGTTTGATGGCGCTTGAGCAGCAAATCACAAGCTGAAATCCACTCCATCAAATTCTTTTTGCTCAGTTCGTGTGGCATCCAAATATCAAGCTTGTTTACCATCCCAAGCTTCCGTAAATGTGACGAAACAGTTGATTGGTCAGTACTGAGGTTATGCCCGATCTCTGTAGTCGTCAAATGCCGGTCGAAGTCGATTGAAGCCTTGATTTTATCGACATCAGTAGTGGCTGGCCAACCGGAGCGAGGAGAATCTTAAAGATAAAAATTTCCACAACAAAAGTTCGCCAACCACTATCACCACACACTTTTGCTAGCGGAATTCTCTTCGTACACGGCGCATATCTTCTTGTCGCGTTGATCGCGCGATCTTTTACGACGCATTTTTGCCTTTTCGGAATAAAAAAAATCGTAAGGCATCGAAAATACACGTTTTTTTCTTACATGTTCAAAAGATAATTAAACTTTCTATACGCCTCGGATCCCAACGAACGCCTCGGATAATTTAAAAAAATGTCGGCATAAGTTTCAGCTTTCACTTAATATACGACCCTTCATATGGTTGACGCATGTACGAGCGGAGAATCAACTGCGAACGACATCTGTCGGAATTTCACTACGGAATTATGCATAGACCTAATACTTTTTTGAGCGATGTATACTTTTGTAAAATAAGATTTATACTTTTTTTAAATCTAATCATTTCGCGTATCTATATATGTTGTTTAGAAAATTCAACGTATATAATGCAATAGGAACCATCAAGAATCGTATCGGATTATGTTCGATAATATGGGAACCCTTTAGGATTCAAATGAGATTCGTACATTGAATGCCAATTTGGAATCCCGATTAGAATCCAATATACAAGCGTGATATTTCAGTATAGGGATCCAATGCGATGATCCATTGGATGCCGATCAGTAAGTGAGGATAAGTATGGGAATCCAATGTGGATCCCTACGACAATTTCTGCACGGGTGTGTGTGTGTGTGTGTGTGTGTATGTGTGTGTGTGGGTGTGAATAAATCGTTTTTATATGAACATACACTATGTAGCATTCGTTAAGGGCACGGGGAGACTATGGAAAACGCGTATCGGTACAGGCGGCCCCATATACTTCTGATTCTCCGGTACTCACAATCATACGTTTTACTAATGTAAAGTATCTACACCACGGTCTCGGAAGTGTTGGCTGCCCGCTTGCTGGTTGATGCGCCAGCCGTTGCACGATTAAGCGGTCACCCCTCCGAGTATCGGCCATGCGCAATGCTGCTTAATTCGAAGGACCACCGGAGCCGAAACCTGACTGCTCATCTACCAGTCTCGTATCATTTACTGCATACATTATTCATGGTCGAAATTATACGTGTGTCTTTCGTACTATAAAAATTCACTGGTTTCGTCATTGAGCTACTGTTACGTAGCCTTGGAATTAATTGATGATTTTCGGCGTTATAGTATGGGAAGGCTGCTAATCAGAAATACCAATTTGAAATACACGTCGAAGAGTATGTGTGTTTGTATATTACATGGTCACAATTATAAGGTGACCATGTGTTTTTTAAGGATCTTGCGCAGATATTCTGCGACCGAAAAAAATGATATTTAATGGTTTTTCAAGTCCTCTTCGAAAACAATGTAGCGTATGTTTTTTGTTGAGTCGTATTTGTCAGATAAAATGGAGCATTCTGGAAAAAAAGAATCGTAACTCCATTTCGAGTTCAGCAGAATGAGAATAATTGAGTAACGAATACGAAACACTGCTAAAAAACTTTTTTCTAATGGAATTAAATTCCATTTATCAACTTTAAAATCCATCTTTGATCATTTTTTTCTCGACGACGGAATGAACAAAAAAAGGTTTTTCAGGAGTATTTCGTGTATATATACACACACACACACACACACACACACACACACACACACATATACAGGATGGTCCAAATATAATTGTCAAGACTCCAAGGATCCGTAATTAATCAACGAACTTTCAAGAAAAAAATCCTTCGTTCTTTAGCTCTGTTTCGCATCCGTCGTTCCCATCCAACAACTACACTATGCCTTCACAGCAATAATGATATGAAAAATATAAATTTACATTCACAAAAATTGTCCTATGGAGAAGATTTTTTTGTGAAGCGGAATCCGCCAGGTCAAGAGTGAATGAGCAACGGCGAGAGCGACAGCAGCGCCGGAACGTTAAGTCGAAAAACAAGAGAGTGCATTAACATAATCGCGCCCGAACAAAGGAACTTCCAACTTCTGTATCATGCACACGCACACGAATAAACGCATGGCTCATACGCTACGGTCTTTCCCCTCATCGTGCATACGCACGAATATTTATATTTGTATACACGCTGTTGGCAAAGAACGAAAACGAAAGAGAAGGAGAGAGTAAGAGAGAGAGAGAGAGAGAGAGAGAGAGAGAGAGGGAGAGAGAGAGAGACCGCATGGTTTATACGAAATGACGAGTCGGCGCGCATGCTCGACCCACAGTCGTGTATTTTGAACCCGCGAGTTTTCCGTTGAGAGAACATATATTCGAAGTAAAAACCCGGGTATGTGTGGGTACTCATAAAATGTTTATATACCATTTATATATACATATATATGTGTATGCATACGAATTTTAAACGAGCCGGTACACCCATGCGTTTTTTTGCGTCTCCACGTGGTTCCCGCGGGTCCGAGAGCAGCGCCGAACAAAGACGCGTAGTAGGGCGGCGCGCTGGCGGGGGGATCGACGACGCATGCGCTCATGGTACTGCGCGAACGAGCGCGCGACGTACGAACTCGTCCCGAGCTTCTCAGCGCTCTCGAATTTCACGCCGTTCTTGTGCTCTCACCGATGAAACGTTGTGAACTTGAAAAAAGTGAGAATGTTTAGAATAGTAGTCGCAACACATGGGCCCGCGAGGGTTTAAGGCGGGAGAGGATTCAGACGAGAAAATATAAGGCCATTTTGAGGGATTTTTCAAACTAAGAAATAATTATTCTACATTTATCAAACTGTAGATATACTTTAATAGTGTATTTAAGTATACAAAACAATTTTTTTTTTTCACATTCATCCATAATCCAAATGACGATGCTGTGCCAGTGTGTTACAGTTGGGTTACCGCGGGATTTGCGAATCGGCGTGCAGTCTAACATCCCGTAGACTTAGATCTGCAAAAAAATTCCAACATTTTTGCAGTTGGAACATGTTTAGTTTCTATTTGACAGTAATTAAAATAAAATAAATGCAAATTTAGGAGAGTAGCACTCATTTTTTTTTTTAATAAAAATTTCACGCAAAATTTCTGTAAAATTTGGATTAAAAAAATCGTTATTTTTCTACTTTTTCAAAAACAATTCTCGTCAATTAGAGGGCAATAATATTATCAATATTTTTATAAACTTTCTACTCAATCGGCTTATGGTTTTTGAGTAATTCTGCACGCCAATTTCGAGGATGCTGTTTTGAGAAAAACGCGTTTAAAAAGTTTTTACACCCCGACTAGAAATTTTGATCCGGGACTGACTAGGCCCGGATCCGGCATCCGTATCCCGTAATACGGCACTGAACAGGCGCCCGGATCAGGGCTTTATCAGGCGTGTAACGCTTTTTGGCATCCGACCCGGATCCGGTTGCCGGTTGCGGCCCTGATCCGGCTACCTGTTGCGGCCCTGATCCGGCGGCCGGATAAGGCCTTGATGCGGCTGCCGGTTACGGCCCTGATCCGGCTGCCGAGTACGGCCCTGATTCGGCCCTGATCCGGCTGCCGTGGCTGGAATGAAAAATAAAAAAGGCAACAAATGGTGAATAAAAAAATTCTGGTAGTATTTTTTGTTTCCATATACTTTATTTGTGGTCCTACATATACGTTAATTGGATTAAAACGTGTTTTGCCTTGTGAAAGTTTTTTGCCTAACCTCGGGTTTCGAACCTAGTCTTCTAATTCTAGAGCTAAACGCGCTACCTACTTAGCCATCCTAACACTTGTAGGAATTCTCTTTTTTCGTTGCTTATATTATCATCATTTAAAAAACAATCAATATTTTTTATGGCGTTTAAGTTAGCATCGAAGTTAGCAATATGCAATGAAAATTAATACTTTTTGACCGCTGAATTTCGTTTTGCCTGATTAGGCACTAAAAGTAATCCACACGTTTTTACTTATTCTTATTAAAGCTTTACGACTTGAATTTACAAAAAAAGACTTTTGATGACGATCAAAATAAACGAATAAAAAATGAGAAAAAAAAATCGTTGCATTCCACCGATGCAAAATTCAACGTTATTTTGATTCTCTTTTTAAGGAACTAAAAAAAGGGGAATTTGGTATTTATGAATATAATAATTTCGATAACAATAATAAACTCTCTTATATTTTTATTTTTATATTATTTAGAAATTTTTCAGTCTTCACATCTTTGTTTATTCAACAAATAACAGCTTCAATAAAACATTTTCGGCTAATAAAGTTTAAATAATCCGTTGATTAAAACTATCGCTTTAATCTTTCGATTACTCCTTCCCAGTCTTCGCCCTCGCTTGACGTGCACCGTCCCAATCTTTTGCAGCATTTATAATTTTGCCTAGCGATTTTTCGATGTCCCTTCGGTATATTGGTTGATTATTCATCTCATATTTTTGAATAAGCACGGCTAAATTGAAAACAAAAAAAGAAAGGGTACTGGATGCAACTGAATCAGGTCCAGACTCGTCGGATGCACTGCTCGTGTGATTTGTATTAAGCGACGAGGCATTGTTGTCAAGATTTGTAGGCAATTCTTCGCTTGGCTCTAAAAATACCATTACAAAAATAATAGATATTATGCATGTTAATAAATAATAATAGATATTGTTAATTTTGAAAGTAAAGAATATATAATATAAATGAAAATGTATATGTATACATATATATATATATATATACATACCTAGTACGAGTGAAGAATTCACTTCTGTTAGCCGTTGTTTTTTTCTCTCTGCATATATAGCACGCCACTTTCGCACCCGTAAGTGTCCCATTAATTTTTTTCGGGACTTTTTTTATCCATTTTGCACTATGATGTCAGCCAGGAAATTGGAAAATCGCCTATATGCGCGTGCATACACCGCCAAGACTCTCGCAAATATGGCGGCTTCAACACACAAGTCAGGCTGCAGTCCGGAATGCCGTAGTACGGCACGCCTGATCAGGGCCGGATGTCCACCGGATCAGTGGAACCGTAGTACGGCCGTAAAAAGGCACCCTGATCCGGCCGTAGTAAGGTAGCCTGTGCGGCGCCGTAAAACGGCGTCCACGGACGCCTTGTTACGGCGCCGCACAGGTTACCCTACTACGGCCGGATCAGGGTGCCTTTTTACGGCCGTACTACGGTTCCACTGATCCGGTGGACATCCGGCCCTGATCAGGCGTGCCGTATTACGGCATTCCGGACTGCAGCCTGATCAGGGCCTGATCAGTCTTCAGGCTGCCGGATCAAAATTTCTAGTCGGGACGTAACCAATTTCAGCATTTTTCCGAAAACCAAGCCTTCAGAATTTTCATAAAAATTCATCTTTTCTCGCTTTTCGGGCCTCTTTTGGCTACGGAAGACTGCGTCGCTCCTGGCGCTGTATTCGCCGCTGATCGCTGTTGTCGGCGAAATTTTTGGCATATATTCCAATTTAGAATTCCAACGCATGCATGACTTTTAGAATAAATGCATATGCTTTGTTAAATAAACAGGCTGCCAAATAAGCTACAATCTTTATAATTTTTAAATAAGAATGCAGGTGCTTTGGCGTGAGACGCCAAACAGTCGAATTAAAACTTTTATTCGGATTTTGCGTATGGTCGACCAAACACCTCTCCAATAAATCATTTTTAGATAAGCTTCGCAAATTAGCAGAATGTGCTTTTGCACATCGGGGTGCAGTTTTGCAGGGTGCTGTGCCCCGGATTGGCTCCTATAGCGTTTGCCTTCGACGGGCTGTAACGTTTGACGTCTCGCATATTTCACTTTGAAACTACGGGAAAAAAATTCTACATATATCGTTCTCTCATTAAAAGAAAATCGATTTTACGATCGTTGTGAATGGATATCCCGCCTTAAGTACGATCCAAAGTCGATTATGGGACGCGAGGTGTGCGATTCCAATGCTGGGATTTTTTGTTTTCATCGTAGATCCTCTCGGCGTGGTATCGATTGTAATTCAGCTGCAAAAATTTACATATACATGGGTAGGGTATTGAAATTGGAAGGAAAAAGAGGCTGAATTATTGAGGAAACGGGAGATGGTTCCGTCGATCAGAGTGGGCGAAAAAAAAAACGGGACGTTGATCGCTGACTTCATCGACCTGAGGATCTTTCGGAGAGACATTTTGGAGAAGAGATAGGACTGGAGTGTTTTTTTATATGAGAAAAAAATAGTCAGTTATGGATATGATAATGATGGGATGGAATTAATGTCGCTGATGGGAACGTAGTGAATCTTTTAGGCTGGATCACAAATAGGAACGATCGTGAGGGCAGGGGAAATAGTGAGGATATCTTTTCATTAATTGTGGATGTAATCGACACTGGTGTATGGGCCGTCGAGGTTCGGCCCCGGCGGTACATCGAGTTAAGGGGGGAAATACATGTAGACGACGAAAAAAATAGCCAATTTTGATTTTTTTTTTTGGAAAGGAACAAAACGTTTTACATTTATGAAACTTAAGGTACAATTCAATACATAATTCAACTGTTTGAATATATTTTTTCATAAAAAGCTGTTGCAAAATGGCGACGTTATTGCGTGGTCTTCCAGGGAAGTTTTGGCAGCAGTTGTCCGTTCGCGGGAAATTCATCGACCTCAATATTGATCTGGAAGATATAGGCCAAGAGGTTTTAATGTTTTAACATCCAAATGCTGAACTTACATCTAAGAAACATTTAAAAAGTTGAAAATTGAAGAAGTGGGTCCTTTCAGAAAAAAAAATTGAAATTTAACACGAGCTTTTCGTTATTTTCGTAAACAAGTACGTTTCAACAAGTAGGTTCAAGGTAATATTGTTATTGAGTTGTGTGTACAATTCAAGCACGATCGGTCAACTCGTTTTAAAGTTATGTTCCCTACAAACTTGAAAAATGTATTGGGTCTATGAAATTCCGACAGATGTCGTTCGCAGTTGTTTTTTCTGCTCGCAGATGCCTCAATCATAGAAGGTGTATATTAAGGCCTTAGGCCGGTCTAGAGGCCAAAAAGGACATATTTTGTGATTTTTTTTCAGCGAAACCATAAAATAAATCAGAATTACAAAATAGGGATTTTATTTTACACGTAATTGACTATATAAAATTATTTTTTCAAAGCGATACATGTCAAAATGGCGACTGTGCAGCATTTTTCCGATGACGCCTTTATTTCTGGAAGGTCAACGGCCAGACCAACAGCTCCTATAATTTTTTAGTTCTAATGAGACACTAAAGTTTTTTCGATTATATATAATAATAGCTATAGAAGTACGTAGGATTTTATTGATATATTTTTTTGTCAAAATAGCGCATTTATAAAACGAAAAGTATAAAATGCCATGAGAAAATCGTCAGAAAATTGTTTAGAAAAGAGGAACTATGCGATATAATAAAAAAATCTTAGGTAGTGCCTCAGAAAATTTAATTCTAAATATACAGTTATAATTTCAAGTAAATCGGTTGAAATTTGTTTGAGTCATGAGTCCGGCCGACTTGAAAAATGTAGTTTTGAGATAAACGCGTTTAAAGTTAGTAGAGTCACGACACGAATCAAGAGGGTTTGCGTTAGAATTCGAAAATCGAGTACTTAGAGATTTTTCACACTCATAATCTTTTGGAATATAATTATATAGGTACTAAGGTACAGTTTTAACAAAAAAAAATCGATTTTTGGAAAATCCTAGAGTGGCCTAAGGCCTTAAGGAAAAGTATCTATCGAGATCCATGACGTAGAGGAAGTTTAATTATATGTATTTTTGCCATGGAAGGAAAAAAAGTGTATTTTCGATGCATTTCGCTTTTTTATTTCCGAAAAGGCAAAAACACGTCGAAAACTCACAAAAGATATGCGCTGTGTACAGAGAGAATATCGTCCGGGCCTTGCACCTTCAGACTATCACTTCTTCCGGGCCCTACAGAACAGTTTGAATAATAGAAACCTTCAGGTTTCTGGTCGTTCCCAAAAACCACTTGGATGACTTCTTTTTCCAAAGATCTCAGGACTTCTATGAAAGAGAGACAATAAAGCTCGTGGAAAAATAGCAAAAAGTCATTGAACAGAATAGAACATATTTAGTTGACAAAAATATCGTTTTTGGTAAATATCTTCCGTTTGAAATTTACTCGATTTTCGCTACGGAATTATGCATAGACCCAATCGTTTTGAGAAAAACGTGTTTAAAGTTTTCAACGACGAAAATGATTTCAGTGACCTACCGGCTAATTAAATACTTACTGTACCACCGTATTCTTGAGATGCTTAGCTAACATTTTACGTAAAAGATAATTCTATTTTTTTTATGCCACTAGATTTGAGCGTTGTGCATGGCCGGTACCCGGAGCGGTGACTGCTTAGCTGTGTACCAGCGACCACATCAATTGGGAAGGGTTCTATCTGAAAAGCAAAGATTGGGACGCAGAAAATAAATAAAATCAATATAAGAAATAAACTGGGGACGTGTTTTTCGTTCGACAGTACAAGGGAAACGGTGCAAGGCGACCGGTCGCGGCCAAACACTCGGATGGGCGACCGCTCATCGACTAGGATCACTTTTCGAAATTCGGACCAACAGAACCCCCCCACATCAATGAGAAATAATCCGTTGATGATCATGATGATGATGATTTCTCAAAAGGGGATTTGGCTTTATAAGTCCACGTACGGAAAAATCAGAAATATTTTGTTCTTGCTATACTTGACAATTTTTTTACAATTTTTTATCCTTTCTCTCTCATTGATTTGTCCATCCTTTTTCCCACCGTCCGAAACATAAATTACGCGAAATTCCTTGCCTTTCCATCGTTTCGTGAATTCAATTCGTCGAGGTACGAAAATCATTACGCGCGTCTTTTTTTGCCTCTGACAAAAAGTGGTACGATTTTTATTCTCGCAATTTCTCGGCTCTCTCTCACTCTCATAACTTAGTCCTCGGGAATGAATTTTTTTATGCTCAGGTTAAAGCGGAGAAAAAAAACGCCGCTTTTTCTCGTCATTAATAACAAACGACCGTCAATTTTCTTGCAGTAGTCGATGTTTTATGGTCGAACCATAACAAAACAAGAAGACGATTGTTCCTTGCCCCCCAACACCCCCACTCCAACACCCCGCTCTCCTCGATTTTCTCTACTTCCACATTAACCTCGTCATCCTTATCGCCCAAAGTCGATGTCGACTTCTCCCCCCTCTCGCGCGATCTTTTTCAATTGCCAAGAGTGTTCTTTGCCTCGGAAATTTTGTCGTCGACTGTACGCTTCTTGGAATTACCACGTATATCTCCACGGAGAGCCAAGAGCAAGCGAGATATAACGAGTGAGATGAAAAATGAAAGAGATGAGGGGGGGGAGAGAAAGATAAAGACAGAGAGAGAGAGAGAGAGATGGAGAGGGAGAGAGACATAGAGACAGGGCAAAAGAGAAGGACCAAGAGAGGGAGAGAGAGAGAGAGAGAGAGAGAGAGAGAGAGAGAGAGAGTGGGACCGAGTGAGAGAGAAAGAGAGAGAAACTGAAAATTGAAGAAGAGGAAGAGGGAGAAAACGGATGATGTGTTTTTCTTCTCTCTCTCTCTCTCTCTCTCGCTCACTTGATCCACCAGTCTCTTTGGACTTTTCATTTTTTTTCCTCTCATTCCTTTGCTCCCCTGGCCACCGTATCCGATCCCTTCTGAAGTTCATTCCTATCTTCGTCACTCCACTCTCCAGGACCTCGGACTATCTCCCTCTTCAACCACATCCCTCTCTATCTATCTCTCCCTCTCTCTTTCTCTCTCTCTCTCCCCTCCTCTATCTCGCTCTCCTCGCTCTCTCTTTCTTCTCTCCCCATCTCGCTCTCGCTGCAATGCTTATCTCTTTTCTTCTTTTTTCGTCACTCTCGCTCTCTACGGGACACACACACATATATACAGTCGATTACAGCGAGTCCTGAACTCTCGTATAGTTTTCTTTCCCCGCTCCCCTTCCTCGACGTCTCCAGTGTGTATGCTCTTTCGTTCCCCGCCTCGACTCCACCAAGGGTGCATCCACAACCAAATAAAAACCACTCGGACCATTCCTACAGTCGCGCCTCCCATTACTGTCCGTTTTTAGGAAAAATCCAATTCGACGTCCATTTTCATGTTTGACGTTGCTCCTGTACGGTCTTGCAAGCTTATGGGAGTTCTTTCACTTTTGTCTCACACTCGTCGCTTCACTCCTTCCCGTGCAGAAATTGTCGTAGCGATCCAATTGGATTTCCATACTTCTTCGTATTTTCTGATACGGATCCAATGGATTATCGCATTGGAACCCTGGACTTAAACGTTACGCTCGTACATTAGATTCTAAACGGGATTCCCCATTGAAGCCCAATCTATGAATGAAGTTTTTATCCTAAAGGATTCTCACATTATCGAACAAAATCCGAAACGATTCTTGATGGATCCCAACGTATTCTGTACGTTTAAGTTTCTAAACAAAATCCCGTGCGGAGAATTGATAAGGCATTCCTAATACAATTCGGGGCCTTCAAGGGCTTATTTGTGAACTCCATAGTAGGATTTTCCGTAAAAGAGCCGGACCGGCGCCGTATTAGGGAATGGTAGGGTAGGTAGGTTCACTAAAACTATGGTCTATGTACGGAGACCAAGTAAAGGCCTTTAAGGGGTGTAGTTGTAGATTCCCTAGTAGTGATTTCTTCAAAACTACTATACTTTGCTATTATAGGGGCAAGTCAGTATAAATTGCTTGACTAAAGAATTTGTGGCATAATAATTATCGAGATCGATTAAATATAATAATTAAGGCGTTACGTGAGTTTCGAAGCCAAAAAAAGCATATTTTCTCTCTTTTTTTTAAATATAATATATAAATTATTTTATTCAAAATGTTAAGCACATAAAACAGCAATTCAACAATATTTAAAAAAATTTCATCCAAAAATTTGGGAAATTCAGCCGGTGGGACCTGGTTTCCGGAGACCCCTCAAAAAAAGTGTCCTTGTGGTGGTCAGGATAACTCATGATTGCTTTATCTGAAGTTAAAAAACCAAATGTTTTATGTTAGCAGGTAAGTATAGCTCGTGATTGAACGAAGGATTTTAAAAAAATTTAAATTTGAATTTTTGGCAGAGTTGTATGCAAAATAGTTCAATTTTTGGTACAATTTACACTACGCATAGCCTTGTAAAATTAGTTGCAATCGAAAAAAAAAAACTTTCGATCAATCACTAGTCAATGCTATTTTGAAAGTGTGCAAAATTTCAATAAGATCGATGCATTAGTTTTTGAGAAATCGTGTCCACCGACTTCAAAAATAATGTTTTGAGAAAAATGCGTATACCTGCATCGCTCCCAGCCGGTCTTTCCCAACGGGGGGAATTCCCGAAGGCTCACTCTCTCCTAGACTTTTGATCCGATTGACTTAAAACTTTGGGAGAATATTCTAGACATATTGTACTATTAGATAATAAAATAAAAAATGGTTTTTTGAAATTTTCAAATCCACGTAACCCCTTAAACTATGGGTTTAGTAGGAGAGCTGTGATGCCCTGAACCAACACGCATGCAGTGCGTTCATTGAAACAACGGGGGATCAAACGTGTCAAAATATGCGACAGAATTCTAAGCCCCAAATGTATTGCAATAACACATTTCTTTTTTACAGTGCACACACACGCACGTACACATATGGCTGCAATAGTTTTTATGAGGCACCGTTGAGGCAATTTTAAAGGCCCTGGTTATTTTGCCATCAATGTCCCTCGGCAGCAAATTGTGACCGGCCACTGATGGCCCATGTGAGGCTTCCAGACTAGAGCCTTAATAAAGTTAGAGAAAATTAAGATAGGCCCGATCAAAGCCCGAACTCAATTTCCGCACGGGGGGTTGAAGCTCCTCAGAGAGAGAGAGAGAGAGGGAGCCCTTCACCACAGCATCAAAGGGCACAGGGAAACTGGCCATATTTTCATTGATCAGCTATCTGCCACCATCGAAAACTCGGTGGAACTGGCCTCACGCCCGGTAGGTGGCGTGCAGTCTGAGCGATCACCCATCCGAGTATTGGTTGAGCGCGCACTACCGTCGCTTCGAAAAAATTCGTCGCAAAAAGGTCCGCGCGCGTACGACGTTTCTAGTCAATTCCTCATCAACCGATTCGCCTTTCCGTCTCGATCTTAATCCCGGTCTCTTCGTCTCGTTTCGATCCTCCCAGTGCGAGGGTTACCTTTGTCTCGGGGTAAAATCCTCCTGAGAATACAAAATACGCGCTGCGTAGTACAATTGAGCGTCCAGGTTATGGGCAGAGCGACCGAGTTATCGTTATCGTGTTCGGGGTTATCGATAATATTAATTGGATAAGCCGCGACGTAATCTCGCGTCACGCACATGCGCCAACAACATCGAGGCTATTTTCAAATGTATAATAAACAAAGCGGACTAAACATGTTGGTTTATAAATTACTTGGAATGCGCGTATGATGAATGAGAGCAAAGCGCGCGGGAGCTCGCTCCAAGCCTTCGATTAATAAACTAATGCGAAACCAATCGACACTGGTAGATGGACGATCGTGACTCGGCTCCGCCGGTACTTGGAGTTAAGCAGCCTCATGCATGGCCGATATTCGGAGCGGTGACCGCGTATCCGTGCACCAGCTGGCGCATAAAACAGTCAGCGGAAGGCCAATACTTCTGACACCTCGGTGTCGATACTTGAGTTGAAAGTCTCTGCACCGGAGAATCAGAAGAATATAGGGCTGTCTATACCAGTATGGGTTTTCCACAGTTTCCCCGTACCCATGGCAAATGCGGTATCGTCTAGCTTAACCCTTTATATTACCGTGTGACATTTCTGTAACAACCCATCCAAGTCCGCAAAAAGATCCCATTTTGACATTTAATGATTTTATAAATCAACGTCACACGATAGTTACAAACAGTTCTATGGTTTTTTTTAGTACGATTCGTGCAATCAAGATGGCGCTAGATGAATCATAATTTGTTCGAAGTTCACTCGATGCGAGATAGCAAGATTCAAGTGTGCTTAAAATTTGCTAAATTCGAAAAAAAATATCAAAGTCACAAGATCTACGTGTTTGTTGGGGTTTGTTCGGGCTACAACAATCAAAAGAACTACTTCAAAGCATTCTATACATCATAAAGGAATGTTACGACACATTGTAACATATTTTCCATACTCTAATGCTTTATAACTAGTCCACTGAAGAAATTTTTAAACATTTTTTTCAAAAAATTTCCAAAAACATCATTTATTAAAACCTACCTATAAAGTCGAATATTTTTAAATGTTTAGGCCGTAGAGCTGGGAAACGTTAAGACGGCTGTTGGACGCAGCGGAACGTTAGATTAGATAAGCGAAGAGCGGGTAGGGAGTGATAGGAAAGGCTTCAAATGGGTAAGATTTGGATTGGAACATTGGAACTCAGGAAATCAAAATATAATATAATATAACTCATTCGAAATGGAATATTCGGAGCCAGAAGTGTATGTCCACGGAAAGAACGAAAAAGCGACAGACAATCCGAAAAAATTACAAGGGTTAACAATGCATTTGTTTGGGTTTATGTTTGGTAAGACACCTGGAATTCATTATGCATCTGGAACTGGAAAAAAGTTCAAGGGCTATGGAAGATTTAGGCTAAAATAGTATACAGGATGCAGACCAAAAAGAATTCTATCGTGAGGATCGAAACGTCGAAACGTCAGTAATAAACTAAAAAGCGATGCCTGCGTTCTTCTGTTGCGAAGTTTCGAAGCTGAAAACCAGCTGCGAAATTTCGAAGCTGAAAAACTAGTTGCAAAACACTTTAAGACTGTACCTCCTATCTTACTCATCGATGATTCGGCTTTGTAAATTTACACTTTGCCATTTCAAGAATCCTTACCCTTGCTCATCATTAAAACGGTGCCCAATAAAGCGCGTAAATTATGGACAGTGGGGACACCGTTTAAACTCTTCGGTCGTATCTTTTCACTGCCAATGGATCCTTTCCGGTTCTATACTTGCGGCCGTTTTCCGCTGCACGAAACGTTTTGTTGGTTGGGCAAGCGTAAAGGGCGATACAAATCTTGAATGTAATTTCAGAATATTCTCAAATATAAATATAGCGACCCGATGAAGTAACAGATTTTCTAAATGAACTTTTTCATGAATATGACATGCCATTAAATTAATATATACATTCATATGTAAATTTAATATATTATCATACAATTAAAATATATACAACATATTGAATATTCAAAATTGAACATATAATATATTAAAGTTATAAATAATATATAACTATATAATAAAAAATATGTATATATATACAGTGAAACTTCAGTTATACGTTTTTCAAGGGGTACAGCAAATACAACGTATAAATGAGAATAACGTAGAAGTGAAATACAGTATGTATCGGAAACTGTTAAGCATTTGAAAATGGCGATTGGTGTATAATTCACGATGTTTTTTAATAGCAGTACCTCTAGTAGGCTAATATATGATTTTCCAATTGAAAATTTGATTGGTAGTAACGTATTAATGAGCCAACTCAATCTTTTTTTTTAATTTTCGTTCAGAATTTTTATTTGATGCGAGTTTGTAACATTAAAGCTTTGACGATTTAGACTATAAAATAACAGACATTTTCGTATAAATAAGAGATAGGTAATCACAGTTAAGGCCTTAGGCCACTCTAGAGGCCAAATAGGGGCATATTTTGTGCTTTTTTTTCAGCGAAACCATAAAATAAACCGGAATTACAAAATAGGAGGTTTGTTATACACGTAATTGACTATACAAAATTACTTTTTCACAGCGATACATGTCAAAATGGCGACTGGACAGCATTTTTTCGATGACGCCTTTATTTCTGGAAGGTCAACGGCCGGACCAACAGCTCCTATAATTTTTGAGTTATGATGAGACACTAAAATTTTTTCGATTATATATAAGAATAGCTAAAGAAGTACGTCGGATTTTTTTTGATATATTTTTTTTTGTCAAAGTGGCGCATTTCTAAAACAAAAAGTATAAAATGCCATGAGAAAATCGTCAGAAAATTGTTTATAAAAAAGGAACTATGCAATGTAATAAAAAAATCTTACGTAGTGCCTTAGAAAATGTAATTCTAAATATACAGTTAAAATTTCAAGTGGATCGGTTGAAATTTTTTTGAGTTATGAGTCCCGCCGACTTGAAAAACGTAGTTTTGAGATAAACGCGTTTAAAGTTAGTAGAAAGTCACGACATGAATCAAGAGGGGTTGCGCTAGAATTCGAAAATCGAGTATTTAGAGATTTTTCACACCCCTAATCTTTTGGAATATAATTTTATATGTACTAAGGTACATTTTTAACAAAACACACCGATTTTTGAAGAATCTTAGAGTAGCCTAAGGCCTTAAGTAGAGAAGGTCTCAAAATGACCTGACATTTTTATTTATTAATAAAACGTATTATTTATTTGAAAAGTACGAAACGTACAGGTTGTGAATTTAAAAAGTTCTTGTCTGTTTTCTTCCCGTGTCACGGAACACTGATTCACTCACAACTGAGGAAAAACGTATAAGTGGAAAATGTAGAAATGAAACTTCATTATAGTCTTTATAGGCGGAATTTGCCGAGGCCGGAGAAATTTGACGTATAAATGATAAAAACGTATAAGCGAGGGTGCATATATATATATGCACACATTATCGTCACGTGAAAATTTCCGCACCATAATAAATCGCGAAGTTCGTAGTTCGGTTGCGATACTTCATCGCGGTTATATATTTCGTCTTCGAGATCTTTGGTCTATGATATTTAGTCGTATGGCATTGTGTGATGGCTCACGAAATTCAGGTTTCATCCGAGAAAACCAAGGTTTCTCCTTGTGTCGGTAACAATGAGTGTAGTAAAATAAATGCGTTCGCTTATGTTGCAAGGAAATTTAACGTAGACAAGAAACAGATGCTGAGACGGAGAAAAAAAACGCCGAGGAAGCATCGACGGATACCCCGAGAGATCGCGACCTGATCCCAGGGGGAGACGCCGATAACTCTCGTCGCGCCATTCTCAATAACTCGCGGGATTCAAACGCTCACAAGCCTGCGTGCTATTACACACACGTGCACGTATGTATGGGCTCTTATGTGTCAGTTCGGCCTACGTCAACTCGAACTCTTGTGTTGAGTCCGAAGAGTCCAAAAAAATATGGAAAAAAGGGCACTTCAGTCCGATTAGCCAATTAGTCCCATCTTAGTATAATATCCATTTAAAACTGAATGAGTCTCGACAAGTTTGCGAATTATTGTGGCACTAATTGAACGCCGATGTTTTACAAACTATGAGCATTATTGATATTTGAAATGTAACAATTTTTCGAAGTTTTGCAAAGACGACAAATCTAGGCGAATTTAAAGCCTTTTTTCTGAAAATAATTATTTTATAGTGGTGGCAATGATTTCCATGGGAAGTACTCGCTGAATGCTGTTTTTATGAATTATTCTAGATTTTTAGACTAAAGGATTGCGAGAAAAATGGGGGGGGGGGGGGGCTTGACAATTAACAAAGTAGTATCAATTATAACTGTAAGCATTTAAGTATAATTATTCCTTCATAATAAGTTTAATAAATTCCCATAATTTTAATTAATAATTGAAATAAATTTAATAGATTCAATAATAATTTTAATCAATTTAATTTCTATTTTGATTAATTTAATTTGATTTCAATTTTAATAAACTTACTAAATACAATTGTTCAAAGATATAATTTCATCAAATAGTTCTCACAGTTGATTATAATATTTTATAATAATTATCCTATGATACTTAATTACTTGTGATACTTAATTACAAGTTTTCCAGTGTTTGTGGAAATTATGGAAATCTTTCCAGCTTTCCATCATTTGTGTTCAACTGCAATACTTATTTAATTGACTTTATTCGATTGATTCTAATTATTTTGCAAGGAAATACATATGCAGATAATTATAGTAAAATTAATAACGAATATCTCTGACTGCCGGAGAGTCTAAATATAGCCTAAAATAGAATATCCATTCAATTTTCGCTCTGTCAACGTTTTCGCGAAGGATACAAGATCTCTTCGTTGGATTTGAAGGAATTTGGAGTGAAGAAATTAAATATCAAATTCGAAGGATTGTTGGCTAGGTCGGCATCGAACGCCTCGTATATACGAATTCACGTGTCGAGGGTCTTGTGGGGAGATTCTCGGGAGATGAAAGCACAGAGGCTTCTAGACGTTGGCGAACAAAGCGATGGAAAAAAAATTGTGACTCGTTATCGACGGGTCTTCTACGTCAATTGGTCACCTCACTCGGTGTCTCTCTCTCTCTCTCTCTCTCTCTCTTTCTCTCTTGCCTCGATAACGGAATGACTTGTTAATGAAACCCGAAGATGACGTCCTCTCCCCAAATCCCATCAACGACGACTATTATGACTTTTTCTAAAATTCATTTTAAACATTTTTTATTCCTTTACGCTTTTTAAAATATTTTTTAAAATTTCTTTCATTTACCCATGCGGCTGTGCGATATTTTTTTAAGATTCTCTTATATTCCGCTTTCTTTTTTCTTTCACGACCGCAGAGCAGTGAGAAATACGCAACGTATTTAAACAACTTGCGGAACTAGGAAACGAGAATGCGATGCTCGAAAGTGAAAATTCTCTCAAATAACTTTCTTCTTAATCTATTTCCTAATAGGCCGACGAGTCGCAACAAAAAAAAAACGTATCTTACGAATAGTATGATCCTTTTTTTTAATTTCCAATGAAAATATGATTATTTTTTAATAAAGAAATAAGCATAATTATTTTAACGTCAAATAATAATAGTTGTAAATTGTAATTATAATGAATTATAGTTTTATTCATTTATAATATTCATCATGTCATATATTGTATTATTTATTACCCATCGGAGTACTGGCCCACACACGACTGCACGCCCAAAACTGTTGGAACCCTTACACAGTTTTAAAAATAATTTTATTTAAAAAAATATGGGTTTCCGTTCGGTCAATTAATTCCAACGAAATATTACAATTAGTTTTTTTTTGTCTTCGGCTCCGATCGCTGCGTGTCTAGACACGAGAAAGTATCACGGAGCATTTGGGACGATTTACGGAACTGTGAAATGCGTGTGTTTTTTTTAAGTGAAAGCTGACGACAAAAAATCTTCACCTCCAATATCGTAATCGGATGCAACGGGAAATCTGTTTATTTTTTTACCTTCGTCACAATTTTCTGCAGCAATTTTCAAATGCATTGTCTACGGCCCAAACAACAACTGATTGTAACCAAATTTCTAAAAATTCGTCAGCGATAGTAATTCGGTACCTGTTCGTCTGTGTCATCTTTTTTTTACCGCAGAGAAAACAAAAATATGATTCAGTTTCGTATCCATACAAAAAAAAGACTGTAATTACGACTGGAAAGTGGTTCGAGAACGATTAGAAATTCGTTTTGGGGCACGTCATTTTTTTTTATCTTCCTAATTGGCATTTGAAGGAGAGAAAATACGTAAGAGGCCGTTTGACGGAAAAAAAAAATCAGTCGGTGAAAGTGAAAGTGCGTTTCGGAGCGATCTTATATACGAGAAGATATCCATCCTCAATGTCTAAGACTTCGCGGCCAAAAAAAAGTCGAAGAAGCAACGTGTTAAATGTTTCACTTCTCGTCAAGCAAGAAAATGACGAAATTTTTTATCTGTAGACAGTAGATAATAATATTCAGAACGCTATACGAATAATATCCAAGCAAAGCAGTATTGGTTATCATTATAATTGATATGACCATAATTAAACTTCTAGATATAATAGTTAAGATAATAATTAAATGAATAATAGATATTTATTTAATAGAGAAATAATCAGAATTATTTATAATGAAACTGTCAGTTATAATTATTGAAGATTATAATAAATAGTATTTTTATTCCTTTATCATATTCGATAATATTTCTTATACCAAAAGTTATTTTTATTCAATTGTAATTATTATATTTAATTTCGTATTTATTTTATCATCTCGCTCATCTAATTGTAATAATAAAGTAATCTATTACCTTGACTTATAATATTTCATAACGTTTAATCTCATATGCATTATGATTTTTATTTTATTACAATTATTATATTCTTCGTGGATTACTTATTTCATTATAGTTGTAAATTATATTGCTAAAAAGGGAATAATTATTTATTTTATTATAATTAAAGTTCCCCAAGAACGTATTAAATATTAGTCGTCTATAAGTACGAACCGTTGGAAAAATTATTCCCTTCTACTTGACAGTCCCTTGGTACACCGTTCCCACTCATCCTTGAGGATTGCAAGAGAGAGTTTACAGCGGACCTGGCCAATAATCTTGTCCTTTCTTATATGCTCGTTCGCGTTGACGTCACATGCGATGACAATGAAGGGGTTCGTCCACATTGCGACGACGAGGTAGGGAGATCATTTGACCCCACTCATTGTTTCTAATCCCACAATAAATTGAAGCAGCTGTACGAGCAATTGATACGAATTTACCGTACAGTCCGACCAACAATCCAAACCCATTGAGGCCTTATTTGCTTACGTTACAACTCCTAAGTTCATATGCAAAGAAACGTTCGAGGGTTACGTCGATCATTTTATTACTCGTTCGATCGATAAAAATCATGGAGGAAAAAAAATCAAAATAGAGAAGCGTCATTGCTTTCGTATATCAATTTGACGATTGGGTGGATTGACCGGGTTCTGAGCCTTGAAGGAAACGAGTGAATCTCGAAATTGGATAGTCCATGTATTCATTTTGATACGACCGATCCGATGTAACGTAATTTACGATAGAAACAGATTATTAATTTCAAATAAAATTTCATGGTATTGAATCAAATGAGGCTCGGATTCATTATTTTTAATTCGCTCAAATAAAAATATTTGATGAAATCAATAAAAAAGGAATTTAAATAAAACTTAATTGAATTTAATGAGGTGAAATTTAAATAAATTATTTTAAATTTACTCAAATAAAAGTATTTTGTGAAATCAAGAAATAAATGGTTCGCATGAAAACTTCATTAAATTGAATAAGGTGAATACTTGAATAAATTATTTTACATTGACTCAAATAATAGTACATTATGACACGAGGACGAAAAAAACTTTTTCTAACGAGTGTGAGTTTGCAGCACGAGCCGAAGGCGAGTGTTGCAATCACACGAGGTTAGGAAATGTTTTTTCGTCGAGTATTATACGAAATTTTATTGTACGCGGTGCGTAAAACGTCCATTATCGTACCGAGTGGAATAGAAGTATTTTATGGAGTCCAAAAATAAATCATTTAAAAGAATACTGAATTAAATTGAATTAAATTAAATAAAGCTTGAATAAATTCATTTAAATTGATTTACATAAGAGTTAGGTTGTGAAAAATAAGAAAATCTATGAAATATATTTTTTTTCGCAAATAACAGCAAGCGACAATGATAACATTCAAGGGAATATGTGGCAATCAAGGGAAGCGATCCGCGACTACACGAAAACGGGACACTGCTGACACGATTCCCATTTTATACGCCAAGTCCCAAGACGTTTAAAATTTTTTTTCCCATTTCATACGGATCTAAGAGTCGACGAGACTCGTTTCATATTCCGCGAACGTTAGCGTAAGTATGTGGTCAAATACACGACAGCATTTTATTTCATTTGACCAACGTAAGTGATTATTTCTTTTATTTTTTCACTCTTAGGAATCAAGGCCGGTAAAGCGAGGTACAAAGTTAGAAAAAATACGTATACACGCAAAAGTAATAAAAAAAAGGAGGCTGAAGTGAAAATGTCAAACGTACATGTCGGAATACAAACAAAAAAATAAGACAATTACGTGAAAAAGGCAAGCTGTAGAAAAAAAAACTTCGATATCGACAAAACAAACAACTTTGATGATTTGTCATTAACAAATGGATAAATATAATATTTAAAAAAAACCATCCGGCCATACGATAGAAAATGTTATAAACTATGCTGTGTCAAAATTTGAAGTAAATCAGTGGTAGCGCACACTGACAAAAAAATTCTATTGATATTAAGTAGATGCGTTTATTCGATTTTTTTAAATTTGATTTAACTAGATTTTCCGTGAAATCAAATTTTTCCTATTGCATTCCATTATTGAAATTATTTATTTTTAATATATTTATTTATTCAAATCAAGATCTATTTAACTCTTCGTGGTCACTCTGGGTAGAATCGACACGTCGATGAATTTTTTGCGTAAATATATAATAGTTCCCGGCTTAGAATGGGACTGTATTTACCATCTTACCTGGAGTTTGAAGTATCCTCGTACCACAAAATTTACCCTTTTCACATGTCGGAATAAATATCTTTTTTGGAACGCGCACTATGTCACAATTTTTTCCCAAAAGTAGCATATCTGAGGAGTATCACGTTCAAATTTTAGGTAAAAAATGTTGAAAATTCACGGAAGTATGATTTTTTGAGCGAAAAAGTGTCTTTTTTGCGTTTTTACCTCTTTATGAATTTTTTTAAATATGTCGCCAGTTTATTTCTTGTAAATACATTTTTCGTACATCATCTAGAAAGTTCAAAGCATGTTCCGTAATTTTTTGAACCACTTCGGACGGATAGTTTGGTCACAATACTTTTTCGAAAACTGATCGGGTAGAATCGACCTAAGTGTGACCACCGCGATGGAATTTGAAAGTGTGATCACGAAGGGTAAATATCGTCTAATAACTAAATATTTTATTTATTCCTAATAAATCTGTGATACGGTTTCATCTGTTCGAAAAACAATTTAGTTGAATCCACTAAATGTATCTATTTAATTTTTTTTTAATTAAATAAAATTTTCGTAGAGTCGAACATTTTTCTATTTTATTGAATCTGCCTTTATTTCTGCCTTTATTGCAACAAATACTTACTTATTAGATTCAAGCTGTGGATCAACGTTTGGGTTTGTTGGGGTTGACAGAAATATTATATATAATTAAATCAAATAGACGTTCATTCACGCTAATAAAAATATTTTTGATTAAAAAATATCTCCCATACGTTCGAAGAAAGAATGTGTTTGATTCTGATCTTTATTTATTTAAGTGAAATATATATCCAATATTTAACAAGAATAGCGGGAAAAAATGAAAATATATATTTGAAACAAATAGGATCGTAGTAGGACGTTGAGACAAGGAAAAAACCTATTTGTTTTAAATAGGTCCTATTTGAATTAATTTTTTTTTTCTGCAACCCAGTGGGCGTTCTGACCCTTCACAAGAAACTTCGCAACTCCGTCAAATTTTCGAATTTTCAACAAATCTTCGTTTCAAACGAAAGTAACTAGGCTCTGAAATGCCGCAAAAAATCACATGTCATCACTCTAAAGCTTTGGCAAGCCCTTCAACGCAAGACCCAAAAATACAAAACTACGAGATTGAAATGACCAATTCTTGCTTGTCAATTGCACCGAAGTGATAACGAGACTACGATTCCGCGATTTGCTACGTTTGCCACTTTCGTACGGGCATTCGTCTCCGTTTATCGGCAACTGTAGGAGCCAATATACGAATGAGCCCCGTCGGTATTACAAATTCTTGCTAATTCATGCATGAGTCTCGGGAGAGACTTTGAGTATTCAAGCGAGCAAGCTATCCGTAGGAAGTCTGGTACGTGACGTTGCTGTCAAGAGGCCCCGTAATATTCCGTCTTTCTCCCTACCTCGCTTTTGTACGAGGCTCCGACGAGACGATGGAAAATCTAAGAGAGAGAGAGAGAGAAAGCGAGAGACGTGTACCACAAGTTGATAAAAATAAAAGCGTGTCTGCGGAGAAGAATGAGCGAGAGGGAGCCAAAATAAATGAAATAAATAAAATAAATTGAAAGAAAAGGAAAAGACGTAAGAAAGAGAAAATGATGGAACAAGGGAGGCAAGGAAGAAGGAACGAAGTCTGGGGGGACATCGCCACCGCCGCCACCGCCACGACGTACCACATCGCGCATATGAAATGCGGATTGTCGTTACATGTGTTTTACGCGTCGACTTTACGTGCTCTCCTCCGTCGTCCGTATTCCCAAGTGCCTTCAAGAAACTCACCGTGGCACTCACCGAGAGTTCCGCTCATCGGCCAGCACCGTGGCCAATGCCCGGCAGCACTATCGCTCTCCTGCCAATGTAACAAACAGCAATGATCGGCTCTCTTATTCTCGGCAAAGATCGTGCGTGAGCGAAACCCTCGCTCGAAACAACACCTTATTTTACTGCCTCGCCACCACTCTCCCGGAGAGTCATTCCAGGCTCCGAATGACTTCTGGAATTATATCGATGTACTGCCGAGAATATCGTTCTACCAGCGCGCAACCTGGTGTACAATCGACCTGCGAAAGAACCGACATAGGTCATTACTCGAGCAAGTCCTTTCTTTTAGTTACCTTTAGAGAAGGTTGGTAAGTCTCCAGAGAATTACTAGGGAGCTACTGCTGCTCGAGCTGTTAAAAGTCAGCAGGTTATATTTTCCCACAGTTTTCATAAAGTACCTAGGGCAGTTCCACTTTTCGTAGTTTCTAGTTTCTTTTCTGTGGGTTTTGAAAAAGCACCTGGGCGGTTCATCTTTGAGGATATTGTTTTTGGGGACCACGGTAGCAGAAAATATTAATAAATCGCGACGTTAGGACGTGGTCTTCCAGGAAGGTTTTGTCCGTTTGTCGGAAATCACTTCAATATTGATCTGAAAAATATGAGCCAAGTTTTTTTTAGTATTTTGATATCCAAACGTTGAACTTATACCTAAAAAACATTGAAAAAGCTAAATATTCAAAAATGGGACACACTCGTGCAGAAATATTGTTATGGATACAGTCCGATTCGGACTAGGATCCTGCTTTCTCAATCGGGATCCAGTCGGATATCGGATGTCGGATTCCAGCCACGATCAGGACTCTAGTCAGAATCCAAATAGAAACTTTACATAGAATCCAGGCTAGAATCCCGAACTTCTAGAACAAGATCTAGTTCGATATCGAATTGAATCCCAGGGATGAATGTAAAAATCACCAGGAGATACTGATCCGCATCAGCTGAAGACGCTCGACGTTTTCTGAAATCATTTATTCAAGGATCTGAAAAAGGTTAGGTAAAAATTGGAGCTACAGTATAACTGTCAAATATTTTAATAACAGAATTTCTAATAAAATTGTTTACATTTCATAAAAAATTTAGAAAAAAAACAATATATAGATCTTGAAAGACTTATATTTTCTGGAGAAAAGTGATATAGGTGATTTATTTTAAGTAATTATATTGCAATTAAATAGAGATCGTTCGAACTACGAAAATATGTATTTAATTTGCTAAGGAAAATGTATTCAATACGTATTTGAAATACGTAGTGGGCGCCATCTGGATTCCGATGAGGATACCCCTTCTAGGAAATCCGTAACATATCCCGATCAGGATCCGATCGGAACTTAGGTATCCCTAAGAAATTTTTGCACGGGCTACCGATCAAAGAAACGAGCTCCGCTTCTAGAGAGCCTGATCAACACTCTGGAAGAAAAGGTTTCAACAGGATCACACTGGCTTTCCGTTTTCAACTCAGGTGACTAGACCTTGGCAGTGATTCATTCAAGCCCTGCCTCAATTCATCAGGACATTTTCCAATCTAAGAGATTCGGCTAAGGTAACTTGTGCAATTTGTTATGATACAAAAGAATGCGCAGGAGATACATTTTCTTGCACAGCTTCCCATTTTATTTCATTTCTCTCTTAAAATCGCAAATCCTATGAAAATTCATTTCGACAATATGTTTACCGACTAAGATTCCGCGAATACTGAGAATTAAACGCCAATTCGTCAGCGTCTATGCGCAATTTAGGATCTCGCCGACTTCGCCCAATTGAGTGGTGGGATATCCATCGCTGTCCACGCAAAACGGCCTTCCGTTGCTTATCTGAGAAGGATCGTAGTTCCCATTGCCACCACAGATCATCTCAAATTCGATGTTCTCATTTGCGTATATGACACTATCACGTGCACAATCTGGGGATCGTACGAATCAATTGAGGAATCAATGAAGTGGATCAAACCCAAAAGACCGAGATTGCGGATAGCGATGTAGAGTATACTTACTGCAATTCATCGTGCCAACGTCAGCGATGTTTCCACCTAAGAGTTCTATTTGTTTGCCGTCTTTCCAGGTGCAAAGAACGCTGCCAAGAACAATAAAGCACAAGCAAGATTTTTTCTATATATAAAAGAAGTGGCAACATTTCAAATTTTTCCGACAAAGGTGGACGCACGTTGGGTGCCTTGGACATTGGCGTAGCCAGCATTTTTTTCTGGGTAGGAGGAGCCGGCTTGACAAGAACTGGTTTTCGTTAACCATCATCATTAATCATCGTTAATCATCTTTTTTTTTAAATAAAATTTACATAACAGTTGATAATCACGTAACGCACATGAAATATGAAATTTGCTTTAATTTCACGTTCATGTTAGCATTAATATCAAACTCTTGCAATATCTTAAAAAATAATCAACTAATTTTTCATCATTCTTTAATCCCGTAACCAGTCTTTAAACTTTACTTTCAGTACGTACGCAATTAAATAAGTCTTAGTTTACTATTTTGTTTCTTGCAAAATGGCCCAACACTTTTTCAGCTGAAATGTTTTCTATAACAATGCCATTCTCCACCTTCAGCAGTGACATATGAGAAAATCGTTTCTGAAGCATTGTGCTTATAAGCCACATTTTCATCCGCCTCATGACAGAAAAACTTCTCTCACAACCGGCGGAGCGCACTGGCCTACTATTGCTGCTTGGAAAAGTTGATACAAGTTTGGGCAGTACTCACTATTAATATGATTTCTCAAAATTGCAGCATTCATTTCATCATTTTTAAATTGAAGTACTTTTTTCAAAACCATCGCTTCAGTTTCTAAGGCTGATGTATCAATTATTAAGATTTTTCTATAATTAGTAATGAAACCCTCTCCTTTCGTCATATCCAATTTCAAAAATGTATCAACTGCATGAGGTAACGTTAGATTCTCAAATCAGCGTTTTATATTTCCAATGATATTATCTACTACTTGGTAGTAAATTTTGATCTTCCAATATTCTTCTGGTTGTGTATCGGCTGGCAAATCTAATGTATTGCCCACAGTTGGCTTAATTGTGAAATTTGAATATCTGTTTAATTTATCTAATGAAAGAGCTACTTTTTCTACAAATTACGACATTACGAAGGAAATAGTTCAAGTTTTATTAAATGATTTCCTTATGCTTGTTTAGGTAAAACTTAAATGAGATTAATCGATTATTTTACTTTAATTATTTTAGATCGATTTTTTCTGGGGGATGGGTTTGCCCCTCTGGCTACGCCAATGGCTTTGGGCGCAGCAGGGTCGCCTTGCACCAATACTTGGATGAGTGACTGCTCAGGTGCGGCTTTACCGCGCAGTTTTACCAAGTTCGCCGATGGTGGCATTTGATCTGACGAACAACTCACCGTTTTTTATCGTACTTGAACGCGCTGTAACTTCCATCGTAATCGCATCTGGGCATTTCAATGTGCGAGCCCTTCGTACCGTGAGCCTCAAATTTTCGAAGGACCATTATCCTCGCCAGAGCCGCACTCTCGCACTCTCTTTCGTAATGTTGTCTCAAGTCACTCGACTTCTTCGCGTCTACAAATTGTGCATCATCGAACAGCTGATTCATACATACATCCATCTACTCTTCAAAATACTATTTTTTTAATCCAATCAAAATAGTAGCTATTATTATTTGGATGACGGCAAGCTCACAGCAAGGAAGATATCTCTTCATGGATCGTGGATAAATTCGTTCCGTTGGTTTACCACTCTTTGATTCCACGCACCAGCACAATCCATTGTCGCACTGCAGCTCATCGTAATTTCCATTTTCCATGCAGTGGATTGAAATGTCCTTTCTTACGCTCGACACCTCCAGATCGTCCCGCTGTCTGCTGCAAGCTGGAATAGGGTACACCGACTAGTGAATGGACGAAAGCTGATATATATTCAAAATTACTATAGAATATGATTTTTTAAATAATAACTCGAATTACTATAAATTAAAAAAAAATCACAGATATTATTAACTCAATTTCTTCGTTTCATATCGAATTTTGAGGCGACACGGAATTTTTCTCTCTTCTGACACTTGTACACCGCGCAACTTAGTTACGTTACGGCACAGTAGGTGGTCTAAAGGTGAAAATAAACGTTTTTATGAGTTTCGAGGATAAGTATTAATTTTGTTATTTAAGACAGAATAAATCTTTGATTTTTGGCAATTTTTTTGGAAAATTCGTAATGATAGGTGAGAATAATGATAATTTGATATACATGAGAATTAATATAATTAGATATATGATAATTCTCAAGGCAGAGGGAAACATTTTGCTCTTCTGCTAAATTGCTAAATTAATTACTGTTAAAAATTGAGGGTGTAGTTCCGAAAAACAGAAATCGAACTTTGATCTGAACTTTGGCATACACCTTCATTTTAACGCTATGAGACTTCCCTGAAAAGGATTTTTGGCGACGCGCCATAGTTTTCGAGCTATCGATTTTTGAAAGTTATTTTTTTACCACGCTTCTACTATATCCATAGCTGACGGGCTCAGCTCTGGCTATACTCATATATGTTATCGCGCTCTCCACTTTGTGTGGATCTTCGTCAAGATTGGGCGGTAGAAGTGTTCCACGCACCCCACCATTCCACGCGCACATCCGAGGTGAGCCTCGCCCACACCAATGTTTCACGTATCCCACCATTCCAAGCGCACATCCGAGATGACCCGCGTCCACACTAGTGTTTCACTCACTCTACTATTCCATACACACATCCGAGTTGCTCCGCGCTCACACCAGTGTTCCACGCACCCCACTGCTCGCACAAAATGGAGAGCGCGATAACATATATAGGTATAGCTAGAACTGAGCCCGTTAGCTATAGATATGGTAGGAGCGTATTTCAAATGAAGATAGATATACTCAGCGGGCTAAAGTAACAACTTTCAAAATTTCGATTTCTCGTGAAAGTATTGCAAGTCGCCAAAAATCCGTTTAAGGCAAGTCTTATAACATTAAAATGAAGCAGTATGCCAAATTTCAGATCGAAATTTGGTTTCCGCTTTTCGGAAGTTGATCCAGAATTAACAATGTACATTTCATCAGATTTTGTCATAAAATCATTTCATTTTTTTTTTTAATTTTGACAAAATTGGAATTTCTGTTTCTCCGTCGAAACAAACTTTGATAATTTTTTTGAAAACGTCGCGTAAAGATGCAAAAAAAACTTTGTGTATTTTCGACGATATTGAAAGACCAAATATAATACTCATATTCATAAGAATATTGTCATTTTTGTGCAACACAGTGATCTCCAAATCGAGCATTTAATACAAAATAAATAATAAATCGTTATCCTTTACATCGTTCATCAACACTACATGTCCATTTACTGGTAATTTCGTCCATTCACTGGCAAATTAGTCATTATGCTGCTTATTTATCAATGCCTCTCATATTATTTGTTGCAATTACATCGAATATTTTTTTCTACTATCAGAATAATGTCTTTGGTTAGCTAGAGCAATTAAAAAGTTTGTTTTGATAGTATTTTCATTTTACAGTCCATCTGAATCCTATAGTGTCGTTATTCGTCCATTCTCTGGTCAGTTTACCCTAAGCAGAAAAATTCGCGTCTGTCGCGAATCGAACGCGCATAGTTGCACGCAAACGAAACTCTCACCGCACGTCGCGTTCTCGGCGAAAGATGTCCAGAACCAGCCAAAAATTCTCTCGTGCCTGCTTGGGCTGCAGCAGAAACATCTGTGTGCGGGGGGTTGTTTGTCCTTTGTTAATTGCCGGGTTTATTGATGCCATAGAGATGGTTCGGTAGGCTAGCATGATCTCCAAATGTATTGTTCGCAAAAAGTAACTAGCAACACTTCGAAATTTCTTTATTCCTAGTCTTTAGAGAATCATTAGGGAGTTACTGACGCCCTAGTTGTTAAAAATCAGGAGAAACTATTTACCGCCCTTTTCCCCAGCTCCACACCACACTTTCCCCAGCTCCTAGTAGCTTTTCTCTTAATTTTTAAAAAGCAACCAGAAGGTTAATCTTTGGGAATGATGAATTTGAACATCACGGTAGCATAATCCCCAAATTCACTATCTCTAGAACGTTTCCACCGAGTTACTTTCCCCCTCGTTTCTCAAACAGTAACAAGGAGTTTCCTTTATTTCCCAAAAGTAACCAGCGATTTTCTATTCTCACAGTTCGCAAAAAGTAATCAGGATCTTACTTATTGCGGAAAATAGTTTTGGGAACCAGGCTAGCATGGTACAGAAATTTGTCGTCCCTAAAAAGTAACTAGGGAGTTACTTTAGCTCTCGTACGAAAAAAATTGTTTTCAAAAAGTAACCAGGAAGCTATGTCTGGTTAGGGTGGAATCAACCAGGACTACTGATTTCTTCGGCTTTGTCTGGCTTTGATTGAGTAATTACGAATGAAAGACGAATCGAAATCCAAAAAGAATTGTACATTTGTTTCGGTGTCGGTGACTCACATTGAGGAAATATATACAGACAAATGAGTGACTTTATCGTATGACTAAAGATCCAGCAAGCTCGGAAGCAGCTTGGGCATTTGATAGAAACCTCCAATCGCATGAATCGGCTATTGACATTCCAAACTACGTCTATGTTTAATTTTCTTTTGGTATCAAAAAGTAATGAAATATTTGGCGACACGGCTAGCTGACTGGATGATCAGGTTTCTAAGCGAATATTTGGGTCCCCTGGTCATGTGGACGCAGCAAATGATTTATGCTTCGTCGCTTGCCTGCCATTGGAGCCCGCTCCTTTACACGCGAAAGCCGGATATGAGCCATCCGATGGATCAACGTCACTGCAAGAAGGCTCCTCGATAGGGTCTGGTGCACCGAAAATTGTTTCAATTGTAATAATGTTTATGAAGAGAATTGACGCAGCTAGACACAAATTCATGTCTTATTTGTTCGGTAAGTCGCGGTATCGAGCAGTGTGCAATTGACCGATGCAGTTGTACTGGCGAGTCTATCGCACTTTGCAAATATGTCTCGTTCTTTCATTTCTGCTTTATCTTATCAATGACGAGCCCACGCAAGGAAGAAAAAAATACAAGGCACGGAAGGGATTGAAATCGGTTTATCTTGCCATCATTCGGAAGAAAGAGAGAGAAATAGATCGATCACTCTACGTCAATTTTATGAGCACCCCGATGCACTGCTAAAGAATGAAGCTTTTTCCATGAAGATAGAAAAAGATCCTTTTTTTAAATCGATGCCTGATGAAAAAAAAGTTATTGAGACAAGTCATATAAAAGCGAAGATGATTGATACGGTATCGATTATGACTTACCTGCACCCACTGGTTCAGAATATCTAATCATGTTGTTTTCAGTACGCAGTTTTATTCGTTCCATTATTTTCCACTTTATATATTTAAATGTTTCCTTGCAAGAAAGGAAGTAAAACGCGTTGCACTATGTTTTTTTCTAGCGATCATCGAGATTTGATATTTTTTTCATCGGATTCGAAGTCGGTAATTTACCATCAGTTGGAAAGTTAGAAATCAGCAATTTAATTTTTTTAAACCGAAATTGAATCAAAAATATATATATATTCGAATGGGTTTAAGTCAGCAAGTTACCGTCGATCGATAACAAGAAAATCTGTAATTTTATTTAGAAACTTGAATTAGAAAATTCCGAAATTAGTTCAGAAATTCAAATGTAAATTTACTTTGACAATAAAAATGCTCATGAGTGCTATTCGAACAGATTGAGCTTGGTTTGGGTTTGTTTTGCATCATTTAGCCTCGTGTTATTTCGGATTTGGACTAGGTCTAGGACTAGGACATTCTAGGTCTGCCCTAGCATCATTTGTATATATTCTAGGTTCGATCGGAACTTGTATCCCATTTATTTGGGTTTCAAGAGTTCGACTTAAGGCGGAATATACATTTACAAGGATAAAAAAAAACGAAAAGCAAGAAGAGATGAATCAATTAAAGAAAATCAACTTTATGAGAAAGCTGAAGGTTCATTATATGGGTCTGGTATCGCTAAGTAACCCGTAAGTAATTTCAGTCATTGCTTTTTCATTTTAAAAGAGTTTTTCTCAAAAAGGCATAATCGAAATTGGAGTGCAGGTTTACTCAAAAACTATTAAGCCAATTGAGTTGAAACTTTGTAGAAATATTGACAATATTAATACTTTCTGGTTAAGGAGAATTGTTTTTGAAAAATCAGAAAAAAACTACTTTATTAATCCAAAATGTACAGAAATGTTGCGTGAAATTGTGTTTTTTTTTTTTCATTTTATTCATTTTAATTACTATGAAATAGAAACTATACATGTTCTAACTGAACAAAAATTTGATTTTTTTTGCAGATCAAAGTTTACGGAAAACTAGACTGCACGCCGATTTGCAACTCCTGCGGCAGCCTTGCCGTAACACTCTGTCACAGCTCCGCCGTTTCGATGATAACAATTTAAAGAAATTATTTTTTACACTTAAATATACTATTAAAGTATACCTATAGTTTGATAAATGTAGAATAATAATTTCTTAGTTTAAAAAATAGTTCAAAATTGCCTAATTTTTTCTCGTCTAAATGTATATTTCGCCTTCATTGGATTCGTTCGGCTTCTCTTTGGGTTACAAGTCTTCCTTCAAGTTCATTCGGATTTACTTCGGTCCTGTGTACATCGGTTTCAAATTTTTCTCCCTTGGGTTTGTTTGGGTTGAAACTTTTTTTCAGCTTTATGTATAATATTTGTTCGTGACGTCATTCGATCTGTGCGATTTCGGTGATGGTCGTTCGGGAAACTTTACCTATCCCGATTATCCTCCCCGGTGTATATCGTATGACGCGTCCCGACGGCACTTGCATTTTCGAATTAGTAAGACCCATGCGTGCCAGTGTACGAGATAGCTTATCAACTTATCGTCTCGCTTATAATACCTTCATGAGAGGTGGAGCTTGAGTTAAATTGACAGAAACGATGCCTCGAGGAACAGCATTTATATATACGTTTAAAATATTATTGCTGGTACGTACACGAGGTACTTCAGGTCAAATCGGCAAAACTAACAATTGCATACTATTTTTTTTCCTACCGGTTTTCAGAACGACACGAAAAAGTAAATTCACTCTATCATTCAACCATTTTCTAAACTCTAATTTGGATTTCTTTAAACTTTAATATCACAATCAGTGCTACAATAAAGAATAATTTATTCAATCCAAACTTCATCGAATTCAAAGGAAAGTTTGGATAATCTCCGTTGGGTTTGGATCGTTTTTCCTATTTTCGCAGTTTTTCAAAAAAATCCACTATCTACTCTGATGTATGTAAAAAAAAATGAATGATGCTTCGAGGGAAAATTCCGTCAATGTTGCCTGAGGAGTTCAACCACATGTATCCACACAAATAGCAGATTCGGTGGAGGAATAGCGAGTGAGGAACAAGCGGAGCGTAATCAAAAAACCGGTTCTTAGAAAAGGAAAAAAATTCAAAAACTGTACTCGTGAAAGACGACGCTTGAGACGTGCGCTTTCGCGCCGCAGGCCCCCTTAACGCCTCTATCCCCGCGTAACATCTCGCACAAAGATTGATGATCATCTGGATCGGTGTTTCATCATTGCTCTCTTGTATGGCTGATGCCTGATATTTGAAAATAAGAGTAAATAAATGATAACACGAAGATTTGTATGTTAACATTTATTTGTATATATGTTGTATATTCCGCTTGCTATTTATTTTCATTTTTCACTTCCTCAATTTATTATTCCCTTTTTTATCATGACCGTTTATTCATTTTTTTTTTCGCTTCTTTTTCTTTTATTCCGGGCTTTCCCAGTCAAGATTCTTTATATTTTTTGTTTTGTTTTGTCGAGGACCATTTTTTTCGTCTTCACGACAGCGTGGTATTGTTAGCGAGAGATCAGCAGATGAGACAGGTCTTTCGGGCCTCTTAGGCACATAATAACCGACGATGAATCGCGTGGTCGTTTTATTTCGTCGTTTGTGGACGCGCACACGTCGACGCGGACGTCCTGGTCGGTTGAGAGATAAGGTCTTATCGGACTTCATTAAGCGTGAATAATGGTGAAGCAAGAAAGAAATAAAAGGAAATCAGATGCACAATCTGGGGTATAGTGCATTCGAGGAAATTTACAAAGTAAAAAGGCACGAAATGGAAGATTGTTTTGAAAAATACTTGGACGAAACGAAAGAAAAAAAGACAAAACCCAAATACGTATAGCTTAATATATAATAAATTCATTGTCAACATTGTAATGATGATGGTAATGATGAAGATTATAATTGTTATCATTATTATGATGTTGGGGACAATGGATGATGGTGATGATGACTATTATCATAATAATAATAATAATAATAGAGATGATGGATGATGGTGATGATGATGATTATTATTATTATCATTATGATGATGATGATGATTATGATGACGATTATTATTATTATTATTATAACAATGATGGGCAATAGTAATGATGATGATTATTACTATTGTCATTATGATGGTGATAATAATAATAATTATTATTATTGTTAAGATTACGAGTGATAAAGGCGAAGAGGGGGGTGCTACGTTAAAACGACTTTTTCCCCCATTTCTCCGATCTTTCATGTTGAGAGTAGCGAAAACCCGTTCGACGACTTTTACTCCTTCATCGCGCTGTCCTTTTTGTCGACTGTGCGCGCCATCTTGAATCCGCAACCCTTCGTTTTCTCATCTCGTCTTTCGGTGATGATTTTTTTCTGCCCTTATCCGCCAATTCTATTCTTTCCATACATGACCACATATTACACATATTACTCACCCACGATTGATCTTCGTAGTGTGAATATGTTGGACAGAAGAATCGAGATTTTTCTTAATTTTGCCATTTCGCACTGTGGGGTTTTCAACTCGTGGCTAGTCCCAGCCAAAGTTTATTCGATGATTGAGTAGAAAGGAATTATTACGTGTGTGCATTAATTTTAAGGGATTTTCAAGAGATGGCGTAACTAGCACTATATCGTATCGGGTCATATTGTTACTATTTTTATATCAAAGCATCATCTCGTGGCTTTGGTTTTCAGTACGTGTTATTTTGCCGAAGTGTAAAAGACATTATTTTTTTTTTTTGAGCGTTGGAGGTGTCGAAATTTGTGCCAACAAAACGCCATCTGCGAGGAGCTTTCCTTTTTTGCTTCCATTTGAAGAAAAGTGCTGCTGAAAGCCAACGAATGATGTCGGAAACTTATGGCGATTATGCTCCATTGATGTTTCATCACGTGAGTATTGGTGCCAACACTGTAAAAAGTTGATTTTGACATGGAAGATAAGGAACGTCCAGGCCAGCCGGAAAAGTTTGAAGATGAGAAAGTGGAAGCTTTACTCGATGTAGACCGGAGTCAAACGGAAGAAGAACTTGCAGAATCATTAAATGTTCATCAACATCAAATGTTATCAACAACAATTGATGCAACTGAGTCGAGCATTGAAGCAGTAACGGCTAGATTACGCGAAAAGACACGACAAAGTGATTTTGAAGCACGACAACGCTCGGCTTCATGTTACGATGTTCTACCACATCCGCCGTATTCTCCACATATTGTTCCTTCCCATTACCACCCATTTCGATCGATGACTCATGACAGGTCTGAGCAGCCCTTTCATTCTTATGAGGATACAAAAAAAGGGTCAATTCGTGGATAGCCTCTAAAGATGTGTCGTTCTTTCGACGTGGAATCCACTCATTACCAGAAAGGTGAGAAAAAGCAACGGCCCAGCTGTGGACAATATTTTCAATGATCAATTTGTAACAAGTTGTTTACAATAAAGCCATATTTTTACCCCAATCCCTTGGGATAAAAATACCCCAATCTTCTTAAAATCGATTCCCTTAAAATCTCTTAAAATTAATGCACACTCTTGATGTTTTTGGTGGAATTTTTGTAGAGAGAAAAATTTCTCGTATTTAATAATTCGTACTAGGACGAATGGTGTTTGGTCGATTTTTTTTGACGAATGGCAAGATGGCAATCTTTTTTTTTTTGCCTTTTTTTACGAAAGCCAAGAAGGCAATCTTTTTTGGCCTATTTCGTATATTTTTGAGGACTCGATTTGAAAAAGTACACAGTTCTGAAGTTTTTGGGGGAATTTTCGTGGAGAAAAAATTTTCTCGTATTTAATAATTCGTACTAGGGCGAATGGTATTTGGCCCATATTTTTTCACCAACGGTCAGATGGCTATCTTTTTGTGGCCTTTTTCTTTACGAAAGCCAAGGAAGCAATCGTTTTTCGGTATTTTTTCGTATATTTTTGAGGATCCCATTTGGAAAAGTTCTTATCGTGAGAAAATCCTGACTTTTTCGGTCCCATCGATATTTTTGGAGCGACCGTTGATGAATGTGCTTGTGCTCGTGTGGATGATCATAGAGCCTCGAGATGACAATCCCGCGAAGGGTCCCGATCGCGTTTGTTAGTCTCGAGGGTCCTTTTCTCATTTTACCATTAGAGCGTGTTACCTACATATCTATATCTATATACCGCGGCCACCCGCATGTCGACATATCGAGCGCGTCGAGCCACATAGTCCCAATTCTCATTATATGATTTATAAAATTGACCGCGGTCGCCCCTACGATCATCATTGGTACTGATGTTACTCCATTACAGAGTTCACGGCGTCGGGGGCTCTTGTGCGCTCTTTTACCGAGTGCTCTCCTTCCCCCTTCTCGCCCCTCGACCGCCGTGCGACATAAGTTTGTGCACGTATCACTTTAGGATGGGTGCGTTATCGAAATACGGGCTCTTTGATACACGACAGATTGCCCCCTCGGTTGACGCGATGTCACGGCACAAAAACATACCTAATGCATGTGAACGTGCAACGTTACTTCTCGAAACGCGAATAAAACGTCACGGTAGAATTGTTGGCCGAGACTCCAGTCGATGGACGGATGCTGGTGTTCGTTTTTCTTTCTTCCAAGCCTGATCGAACACTTTCCAACGGGATCCGGATTAATGAGGTTTAACTTTGACGCTGAGCTGGAAAAAAATAGTCTTTCGTCGGGTTAAGGGCCGAACATCTCAAAGCCCTTGTATTCTGATCCTCGTTTGGACTTGGTTATTCAATATTGAAATTATTATCCTCGTATACGTATAAATGGTTGTTACTCGGTCGATTTTTTTATATTGTTATGGAATGTTTGTTGCAAATTAAAGTTATGATCCTAGGCTATAAAACTATGGAGTGAAAAAATCGTATTTTATGTAATTTTAAGCTTATGCAAACCCCTTAAGGATTATATCTCAAGGTTATTATGGAAAGCACGTTTTTTATATATTTAAAAAAACACGTTTTCAACATAGTTAAAAGTATATATTTATATTTAGTTTATTTATTCATTTACTTTCGCGATCCTTGCTCTGATAGGCCTCAGAATAATTTACATTGGCAATGTTCATGCCTCTAACACCTGCAACTGGAATTACATGATGTTCATTTTATTATTTCACATTAAATTCATTAATTAATTATTTTTAAATATTTTCTTTGGCCCTTCTTCTTCCCAGCTTCTTTCCTTTGTGAAGGGTGTCTCAAAATGACCTGACATTTTAAATTCTGCGCCATTTTTTTTGTGGCGAACATAGAGTACTAATCATTGGACCACGATCATTTTCGGCCGTTGTTCTCGTATGTGACCCATTTTTCATCGCCAGTCACCACCCGCTTCAAAAATGAGTCGATTTGGTTACGTTTCAGTAAAGAATCGCAGGCATCAATTCGGTCCAAAAGGTTCTTTTGCGTCAATTCATGTGGCACCCATACATCGAGCTTCTTCTTGAGACCAGCCTTATGCAAATGGTTCCAAACGGTTTTCTGACTAATCTTCAGTACCTGGGCAATGGTATAAGTGCTCACATGCCGGTCCGTCTCGACGATTTCCATGATTTTATCGACATTTTCGACGATTGGCCTACCAGAGCATGCCTCATCTTCGACGTCCATATTACCAGAACGGAATCGTTGGAACCACCACTTTGCTGTTGCATTTGATACTGTATTAGGTCCATAAAGAGCACAAATCTTTTTGGCCGCCTGCTCCGCCTTTTCACCTCGGTCGTAGTGGTACTGAAGAGTGTATCGAATTTTCTCTTTTTTTACCTCCATTTTGGAACGCTGTAACACATAACAGGCTTCATCAAACACAAAACTGTCAAAGAACTTTTTTTGAAGCGTAATGTCACCTTTGAATCGCCGTTGTAGTATGACCCGATGCGATGTATACATCATGAGATATGGCTCACTAAAGACATCTAGCGGAAAACGCTCAGAACTTTTTTTTCGCCAATATATTTTTATCTTATATATATATATATATATATATACACAACTTCTCCTCACTGCTTCGCTCACGTGTATCCAAACTGAACCGTACCCTAAAAAATCAAATTATTACTTAGCAAAAATAACTTTAGATCTGCCAGAATTCGAAAAAATTAAATTTCCGTAATACACACACAAGAGCGCTAAAAGTATTGAACTTTTAAACAGTTTCCAGCATTATGTCGGCCCTCCCTTTTTCTCTTAATGTGTTTGTCTCTGTGTAGCGTGTCTCAATTAATAAAACCTTTGCTTCGTAATCTATGTGACAATTAAGCATTCGATCAACCATAGAACATGAATAGAATTTCACACTATTAATTTTAGCTCTCGATCCCGTAAAAATGCCACATTTAGTTACGATTACGCGACGCGCCCTTGCGACGAAGTACGCACACGCGGGTATTTTTTTTAATTTTTATAATCGACAATCCGGAAGTAACTTCCGGTCACAGTGGCGTGCAATGCTTCCTTCCGGCTTGGAGATAATTATCCTCGCTATGTACTATCGACTGTTTCGATGTCATTGTCACTGATTATTAAACTGTTTTTTTTTTAGATTGCCGTCCGGCCGTTTGACGTCTCAATGCGATGTGTCGTCAAACGGCACAATACAGTGTCGAATGTAACAGCAAAGCGGTGGTTCCAACGATTCCGTTCTGGTAATATAGACGTCGAAGATGAGGCACGCTCTGGTAGGCCAATCGTCGAAAATGTCGATAAAATCATGGAAATCGTCGAGTCGGACCGGCATGTGAGCACTTATTCCATTGCCCAGGAACTGAAGATTAGCCAGAAAACCGTTTGGAACCATTCGCATAAGGCTGGCCTCAAGAAGAAGCTCGATGTATGGGTGCCACACGAATTGACGCAAAAGAACCTTTTGGACCGAATTGATGCCTGCGATTCTTTGCTGAAACATAACGAAATCGACCAATTTTTAAAGCGGATGGTGACTGGCGATGAAAAATGGATCACATACGAGAACAACAGCCGAAAAAGATCGTGGTCCAATCGCGGTGAGCCGGCCCAAACGATCGCCAAGCCCGGATTAACGGCCAAGAAGGTTTTGCTGTCTGTTTGGTGGGATTGGAAGAGAATCATCCACTATGGACGGCTCCCATCGGGTCAAACACTCAATTCGGACCTATACTGTCAACAACTGACCAGATTGAAGCAGGCGATCGACCAGAAGCGGCCAGAATTGGCCAATAGGAAGGGTGTTGTGTTCCATCAAGACAACGCCCGGCCGCACACATCTTTAACGACGCGCCAGAAGCTTCGAGAGCTTGGATGGGAGGTTCTATCGCACCCGCCGTCTAGTCCAGACCTGGCACCAAGCGATTATCACCTTTTCAAGCATTTGCAAAATTTTCTTGATGGTACAAAACTGGTCTCAAGAGAGGCTTGTGAAAATGAGCTGGTCAAGTTTTTTACCAATAGGGACGAGGACTTCTTCAATCGCGGAATTATGAAATAGCCTTTAAAATGGACAAAAGTTATCGAACAAAACGGCGCATATTTGATCTAAATCGGATAATCCTAACTATGTAAATTTCATCGTCGAAGTAAAGCGAAAAAACGCTCAGAACTTTTTACTTCATCTAATATATTCTTTGTCGCCGCCAGAGAATGTATTCCTACAGGAGCTTGAAAAAAAATAACTTCGTGTAAGAATGCACCATCTTAAGTATTCCGCTCGTCTTTCACCGAGTGAGGGGCAAAGAGGAGATGGAGGGGAGGGTGCGTGCACGTGCCCTATGATATTCTTCCACCGGTGATCCGTTCATGATATCTTGCGCCAAGCGCTGTCTTGACAGTTTGTCAATATACTCAATAAATCAAACAATTTGGCACTACCGTTTTTCTTCAACTTTCTTCATTTTCCCCGCGTTGCTTCGTATATTGCGAGAGAAAGTTCGACCAAGAGAACACGCGGATCCAAAGGATTTATGAAGAAAAAAAAACAATCAGATAAAAAAAATACTTCTGGACGAAAACAAAATGAAAATTGCTCGAGCTGCGCTGATAGCCCTAAATGCTCAAAAAGTTTTGGACAGCCCTCGACGATGATGTTCTGCCGATGGTGGTTTGTCGATCTTCCGAGAGTGCTGGACACCTGCAAGGATATCCCGGGGTTAGCTGGACAAGGCGAAGAAGAAGAAGAAGAAGCAGAAGAAGAAGAGCACGAAGAGAGGAAGAAGTAGAAAAAGAAGAAGCTGAGGGATTGAGGAGAAGGTTGAAGGTACCGCGAGTGGATGAAAAAAGGATGAAAGATGAAGAAAAAAATTGGGCCCATCTCGTGGAGACCGGTCTGTCTGGTCCCTTGATTTGAAGGCAAAGAGCCCGGTTGAGCATCCCGTTTTCTTCCCTCCCCCCTTGCCTCACCACCACTATCCACTTCTTATACTTGAGTGGTCTCTCTCGTTCTTCTCCCCTTCACCTCTTCAGGACATCCACTCTGCTCCTTTCTTGCGCCTCGTTTTTCCCACTCATGGACATCTTCGATCCGGACTTTTGACTCGGCAGACATATACGCGCTCTTCGCTTTTCTGCCTCCTCTGGAGAATTTCTTAGGGTTTGCTTGGTCCCGAAATGGAAAGAATTTTGTCAATTTCTTTCTCTTTCTAGTGCTCAGTTCACGGCGAGGATCCTCGTACTCTGGCAGAAAAAAAAACGTCTACTCGAAACCGCAGCTTATTGATGGCCCTTTTAAGGGCGCTTGTGCTTCTAAGCAGAATATCTATTAAATAAAGAATATTGGTCTTCGATTTTTTCTCACGAGTCATTTTCACTATCACCGCTATTAGCTTAATCCAAGCAAGACGTTTTTATGTGCGGCAATTCTTTTTTTTTTATCTATGCACTTTTCTTCTCAGTTCCCACAGATTTTGCTGTAGTTATACTTCGAAAAAGGATGCATTTTTTCACCACGATACCCTCTTTCTCCCCTGGTTAGCACGTTCAACAATGGTACTGCCAATTTTCATTTTTATGGCTCTTTTTTTACGCGCGGGAATCGAAGGGTCAGTCCTAATAAGTTCTGTTCTACGAAGCACACACACACAGCAACATATATATATATATATATATATATATATGTGTGTGTGTGTGTGCGTGTGCGTGTGTGTGTGTATGTGTGTGTGTGTGTGTGTGTGTGTGTGTGTGTGTGTGTGTGTGTGTGTGTGTGTGTGTGTGTGTGTGTGTGTGTGTGTGTGTGTGTGTGTGTGTGGGTATGAATGCATATAGAAATACGTGTCCGCGAAATTGCACGTTGCATCTTATAAGACGTATTATAGGCTTCGACACGGCCTTTTTGAGATTCCCGAATGATTACAATTAGAGCAACATTATACGGTAGCACAACGCATGACGTGCCTTCGTCATCAACGCCACACAATGAAATCGGGATGAAAAAAAATCGTATACTTTTTATTGTCGAAAGCCAACAGTGATAACTGCACTGGTATTAATGATGATAATAATAATAATAATAACAATAATAGAAATGGCGATTATATTGGGTGAAGTAAAAAGTTCTGAGCTTTTTCTGCTAGATGTCTTTAGTGAGCCATATCTCACGATGTATACATCGCATCGGGTCATACTATACGGCGATTGAAAGGTGACATTACGCTTCAAAAAAAGTTCTTTGACAGTTTTGTGTTTGGTGAAGCCAGTTGTGTGTTACAGCGTTCCAAAATGGAGGTAAAAAAAGAGAAAATTCGATACATTCTTCAGTACCACTACGACCAAGGTGAAAAGGCGGAGCAGGCGGCCAAAAAAATTTGTGCTGTTTATGGACCCAATACAGTATCGAATGCAACAGCAAAGCGGTGGTTCCAACGATTCCATTCTGGTAATATGGACGTCGAAGATGAGGCACGCTCTGGTAGGCCAATCGTCGAAAATGTCGATAAAATCATGGAAATCGTCGAGTCGGGCCGGCATGTGAGCACTTATTCCATTGCCCAGGAACTGAAGATTAGCCAGAAAACCGTTTGGAACCATTTGCATAAGGCTGGTCTCAAGAAGAAGCTCGATGTATGGGTGCCACACGAATTGACGCAAAAGAACCCTTTGGATCGAATTGATGCCTACGATTCTTCGCTGAAACGTAACGAAATCGACCCATTTTTGAAGCAGATGGTGACTGGCGATGAAAAATGGGTCACATACGAGAACAACAGCCGAAAAAGATCGTGGTCCAATCGCGGTGAGCCGGCCCAAACGATCGCCAAGCCCGGATTAATGGCCAAGAAGGTTTTGCTGTATGTTTGGTGGGATTTGAAGGGAATCATCCACTATGAGCTGCTCCCATCGGGCCAAACACTCAATTCGGACCTGTACTGTCAACAACTGACCGGATTGAAGCAGGCGATCGACTAGAAGCGGCCAGAATTGGCCAATAGGAAGGGTGTTGTGTTCCATCAAGACAACGCCAGGCCGCGAACATATTTAACGACGCGCCAGAAGCTTCGAGAGCTTGGATGGGAGGTTCTATCGCACCCGCCGTATAGTCCAGACCTGGCACCAAACGATTATCACCTTTTCAAGCATTTGCAAAATTTTCTTGATGGTACAAAACTGGCCTCAAGAGAGGCTTGTGAAAATGAGCTGGTCAAGTTTTTTACCAATAGGGACGAGGACTTCTTCAATCGCGGAATTATGAAATTGCCTTCAAAATGGACAAAAGTTATCGAACAAAACGGCGCATATTTGATCTAAATCGGATAATCCTAACTATGTTAATTTCATCGTCGAAATAAAACAAAAAAACGCTCAGAACTTTTTACTTCAGCTAATACTGATGATCATATTAAGAATTATGAGTACCGTGGATCGGGGTTACTGCGATTAATTGTGAAATGAAAATCAATATATCTCTTTAAATAATATCGTAAAAAAAAAAATTGTTTAAAATGAGAACATCAAATTTTATTGGTATTTTTATCTTCCAAATAACAATTTGAAAATATTTAAAAATAAATGAGAAACAAAAAATGATTAGGCGTGATCAAAGTTATACTGAGAGTGGGGTTACTTTGATACCGGCCTTTTTCTTGATGAGAATCGGAAGTAAAATAAAGTAAAATAAAAGAAGAAGAAGGAGCATTTTTTCTAAAGAAGAAAAAAAATCGGTCAACGGGATCGAAAGGTACAACGATTTTTATTGTTTTGGGTTTACTTTGATCGAACAAATATTAGACCTTTACATTTCAAAATCAACTTTATTGATGAACAACTCGTATTTTATAATTATTTATGCAGTAATACATCCATAAACTTCGAAACATTAAAAAACTAGAAAAAACAAGTTGTAAGGTAGGTAACATACTTTTGTCTACCTAGGTAATCTAAATCACAAAAAGAGATCAAATTGTTAATTAAGAACATTTCTTAACCTACAATTCTGCAACATTAATGTCAAATGGGAATTTAACATAATCATTTTTATCGATAGGTTTCGGCAAGAATGACACTATATCAATGTTATCGATTTCAGATATATCTCCTTTAATTCTCTTGAATCTTGTTTTACTTCCAGCTGATTTGAAACCTTCCACTAGTGAAGGGTCTAATTTCATTATTTGGCAAACGTACTTGTACGTTTTTTTTTGCCACGACTGCGAATACTGAGAATACTCCGAGACTAGCAATAAAGATGATACGTAGGGTGAAATTGATCAAAATATAATTTACTTATAGCCATTTTTCACAAGAAAAATTATAAATTTTTTTTTTCGACAGTGCCTGACAGAAAAAAATTCCACCACCGGCAAGGATTTTCAAAGGGGGGTTCTACTAGACGACTTATATTTCCGCCATTTGTAAATTTTTTTTTTCGTTTTTTTTTCTTCAATTTATTCATAAAACTATATTGTATTTGTTAAGAAAAAAATTATTTAATATATTTAATAGTCGTGTCAAAATTAAACAGAAAAATTATACCTATTTTTCCGAACGCGACGGTGGTGGAACGCCATAATCAAAATTAAAATAAAATCCAAAATGCAAATAAAAACAAAAACGCAAGTAAAAAAAGAAAACGACAAATAGAAAGAGAGAAAACGGAAGCGGGTCGCCGGAACTCTAAATAGTAGGCATAGTGAGTAGTTGAGAGAGACAAGGAGGAAGAGAGAGAGAGAGAGAGAGAGAGAGAGAGAGAGAGAGAGAGAGAGAGAGAGAAACAGAAAGCAAAAAGAAAACGAAAACGTGTATGTTTAGAGGTATCGAGGGATAATAAGACAACAACGAGCAGGGAAAGTGCTGTCCTACTTCCGTGCCTCAACTAATACGTGTACAAGCACACGAAAAAACACTTCAAATACACATTAAGAGAGAGGGAGAGAAAGAGAGAGAGAGAGAGAGAGAGAGAGAGAGAGAGAGAGAGAGAGAGAGAGAGAGAGAGAGAGATACCCACACGCGGCCACAGCGACACACGACACACATACACACGTTTGCAACACATTGCACGAAGAATGTACACGTAGGTACAACACTCTACCTACTTTGGAGCCGAGGCCTGGATGCCTTTATGTAATCGAGCGTGTAACGCCGGAGCGTGTGTGTCGCAAGATTGCATGAATGAATCGTGTCGCGTGGCCACGAGGGAGCGCGCATCGCAACAAATAATAACACGATCGTGAGCTGGCCGCAATCGCGAGACTCGCGGAGATCGGTTCGCGAAGCGAGATCGATGAGAGACGATGAGGAGGCGGTGGATCACGAGAGGAACGGAAAACGCGCGCTGCCGTTGGCCATGTTGAGTGTGTATTTTTGCACTGATACATGTCGATGGATCTGTGCACTTATAAACAGGAACGACAAGAAATGACGATCGTCGATCACACTCGCGATCGAGAACCTTCTCTTTCTCGAGCTCTGCAAGGACTCGGCGAGATCGAGACGAAAATTGATCGGAATAACCACGTTTGTGACAGATTTCTTGATAACGATGCTGGTGTTTTCTGAAGGCTTGAAAATCCTCAAGGGTGCATGGATCGGTTACGGGGCTTTCGATTTTGAGAAGAAAAAAGATTATAATGGCAGCGGTTGTTGTAGTCAAAAGTAATTAGTTATAACTGTTAATGATTTTTAATGAATTCATCAGAATTCGTTGCTTCGTGTGTTGTTACGGACTTGCAGCAACTGCAACGCTTAGGAACTTCAGTTTTAGGAACTTTTAGGCAATTTCCGAAACTTTTGGGAAGTTTTAGAAATGTGAGGGACTTTTGAGAACTGTTAGGAACTTTTGGGAACTTTTAGGAACTCTTTCGAACGCTTAGGCACTTTTAGGAACTTATAGGAAGTTATGGAAGCTCCTAGGAACTTTTAGGCACTTTCAGGAACTTATAGGAACTTACGGAAGCTCCTAGGAACTTTTTGGCACTTTTAAGAGCTTATGGGAACTTAGGGAAGCTCCTAGGAACTTTAGGCACTTTCCGAAAATTTTGGGAAGTTTTAGAAAATGTTAGGGCCTCTTAAGAACTGTTAGGAACTATTAGGAACTCTTGGGAACTTTTAAAAAATCTTTTAAACTCTTAGGCACTTTTAAAAACTTATAGGAAGTTGTGGAAGCTCCTAGCTACTTTCAGGAACTTTTAGGAAGCTCCTAGGAACTTTTAGGCAATTTCAGAAACTTTTGGGAAGTTTTCGAAAGTTTAAGGGATTCTTAAGAACTCTAATAGGAACTTTAAGGAAGTCTTCGGAACTTTTAAGAACCTTTCGGAACCCTTAAAAACTTTTAGGAACTCTCCAAAGCTCTTAGGAACGTTTAGAAACTCCTCGGAAGGTTTGGGCACTTTTCGGAACTTATAGGTACTTATGAAAGCTCTTAGGAACTTTCAGAAACTATTTGGAACTCTTGGAAACTTTTAGGATCTCTTCAAAGCTCTTCAGAACTTTAAGAAACTCTTAGAAATTTTTAGACACTTTTAGAAACGCCTAGAAACTTTCAGGCGTCAGGCAAAAAAATCGATCGATACTATTTTCGAATTCCAATCCAGTCTTCGAATAATTTAATATCATTGGATCATTACTATGGATCGTGAAAAAAGTCTTCATTCAACCATCCGCTTTCCCCTCCGTTGTTTATGCTCTGATTGCAGAAAACGTTCGCCTATATTCCTGCGCTAATTATCGTCATTGCGGAAGTTGTGCACGAACCGAAAAATTTCACGACCGTCAGCTGTGTCGACGGTGTCTTTTTCGCGCCGCTATCCAATTTGACAATCTTGACTAATTTGCACGAAAAAAAAAGACTCGCGAGTCCATTTTCTTCGGCGCAATTCGAGTGACTTTTTTTGTGACTGGATTTTGCCATTCAGTGCAAGATAAAAAATATTTTCACAGAGATCTTTCATCTCGATGAGAGAATGGCGCACCCAATGACTTCCGGGCTCCAGATGAAAATGCTGAATAAATGGTTCGTGCCCCTTTCAATCGGATCACACGCAGTGACAGAATTTGTTTATAAGTCGACGATTTTCACACGAGAATATTAAACAAATCGGAACGTCAGTCAGGGTTGGGTCAACGAAGTCGACCCAAAAATCCCAACAGATACAGATCCGAAGAGACGGTGTTATTTTCGAAAAGAAATTATCCAATATCGCGACGAGCTGAGGGCCGGACATTTGGAGCTCGTGAAAATACGACGTGCCAAATTAAAACGATTATTGGTCGACGACGTGATTGGTGAAATTCAAACGCTGAGACGGCTCGGTTACGATTACGTTCCTACGCAATTTTAGTTGCGGCATTTTTTATTCACGTATTGCGAGATACGCGAGGGTTTTTCTCTCTCGATGTGTATTTTTGTTTTCAATAAATTGAGGTAAAACATTGACTTGAGCTCGATCAACCAAGTGTTTGATTCAATTAATTATTTAGCTGTGAACGTGCAAGAAATTTTAATTATTGAATTATTTTGCGAACATTTTTAAGAATATTTTCAATTATTTTTATTATTGAATTACTTGAACTGTTGGAATGTTTTTGTTAATTACTTATTTTGAAAATGATTATTGCGTTATTTTTATCGTTGGATTGTTTTAAGATTAGTTATTGAATCATATTAATTATTAAATTACTTTAGTTCTTGAATTATTTGAAGATGAATTATTTTAATTGTCGATTTATTTTGAGATTAATTATCGAGTTATTTCAATTATCGAATTATTTTGATATTATTTAATTATTTTAATTATCGAATTGTTGTGAGATAAATGATTGAGTTATTTCAATTATAGATTTATTTTGAGATTACTTGCTGATTTTTTCAACTTGATCTTTTCATTATCTCACCTATCGAATTATTTTTTAATTAATTATTGAATTATTTTGATTATCGAATGATTTGAGATGAACTATTAAAGAACCTTAATTATTTACCTATTTTGCAATATTTTATTGAATTCTTTCAATTCCTGAATTATTTTGAGAATCGTGTCCGTCAGAACCCTACTGAAAATAAATCTGATCACTAATTGAATTAAATCGTCCAACGAACCAAAATTTAATAAATCGACCATTCTCATTTTCCAATTATCCATCAAGTCCTTCTATAGCTTTTGCCCGATTAATTCCGGAACGATAAAAAAAAAACAAACAGAGAACATTCGTTGGAAAATACTGAACGTTTGATAAGCCACTGGCCAATCCACAATTGTTAGCCTCCACAATTTATCATCGAGTTTCAAAGGTCATTCGTTTATTGTATTCACCATATCTCTGAAAATTTTCCGACCACTGAGCTAGAGCTTACCAATGTGTTTTCCTCTAAAATATTGGATCCAACAAATCTAAAGGAGCTGGCAGAATAATAAGAAAACGACGTTGTAGGTGCCTCGGATTTTTTCTCTTCCATTTATTTCTCAAAGTTACAATATCCACACGAGACTGTCGACATGGCATAAATAAAAAATATATATGTATATTATTTATAGAAGTTATCTTACACGGCGACGTGAGTGAAAAGAAACGAAAAAATATTTTAAAAAAAACAATGCTCTTTGGCGAAGCGGCCAGGAGGAAAAATATTTGAAAGAAAAAAATTGCTCAAGCTCGCGAATGAATATATATATATATATATATATATATATATATATATATATATATATATATATATATATATATATATATATATAGTCACGTTGAAAGATCTCGCGCTTACCTCACGTCTCGTTTATTTACAGCAACACAATGCAGTGAATAATGGTGTTGAAGTTTGCATCGAATATTCTTTTTCGTTCTCCCTTTTTTTATTTCCTTATTGTTTACTATCATCCAAAATCTTTTTACGCAGACTCAGATTGTAAATATCTAATAAGGATTTAAAAAAACGTTCGAGTGATTTTCGTAGCGTAATATAAAGCCAAAAAAAAAATTAGGGCACTCGAAAAAATGACATTCCATTGCGTACCTTCGCAATGGAAGATACGCAATGGAAGACTTTCATTCGTAAGCGGCACGAAGAGCGATTTTTTTTTCAGGACATTCAGAAAAAAAAATTGCAAAGAATTCAGAAATAAACCAGATAGAATTCAGACAAAATTCTGGAAAAAAATCAAAAAGAATTCGAAAAGAATACAAATATGATTTTGCGGTTCGTCATCGTGAATATCCCTTTCTCTTCTTTTTTTTTTCATGCGTCGGTAAAGAAAAAAAAAAGTTTGTCCGCGAAGTAAGTACTTTTTCTTTTCTTTTCGCATAAAAGCGATATTTTACTGGAAAACTTTTTCTCTGGACGGTATCGTGTCATTAAATTCTTTCCTCGATTCCTAATATATCTCTGCCCCCCTTTCCCTCTCTCTCTCTCTCGGTCGTCTTCGCCGCTTCATTTTTATTGAGAATTCATGTTATGTCGCCATTCCTCAATAAATAATATTCTAATTTAATTGACGATCCACTGGAGAACGCTCGTGTCGGCGCCTCCCGTTGAAACGAGACGGGTATCATCCTGGAGGAACGTCACGTTCGTCACGTGACTCGAGTGACCACCGTAAGAGTGGCAGAGCGACTAAAATCGAAAAAAAAACAATCAATAAAAAAGAAATGAAATAGGAAAAATTAAAAATGAAAAAAAAAAAAAAACGGGCGATCTCCGGGGCTAAAATTAGGCTGAATGACCACTCCTTGCATCATCGGTCTCCGTCAATAAATACTTCTTTTCAACTTGCAAAAAAGCGATTTGCACTTTTAAAAGTAAATGACGTGAGAAAAATAAAAAAAAAACCAAACTTGAGGATCGGAGCGTGAGTGATATATTGAATTTTTATTGATCGCAAACCGTATACCTTGGGCTGTGAGGCCGGATGCGAGAACAATTTGACCTTGCCGAAATCGTCACCGGTCGCTAGTAATTTTCCATCGCCGCTACGGGCACAATTGTTGATGTCGGTGCCGTCGGCGCCCTCTGGCCAAATTCCAATCGTCTCGAAAGAAATCACACAAGTGTGGGTCGCCCAATCAACGTCGCGCAAATTCGACGGTTGAGGAATTTGCCGACAGATACCCGGATTCCCTGCAATTAATTTTCGCACTCATTTATTGATCCTTACGCCCCCACGACGAAGTAACATTGTCAAAAAAAAAATTCTCAAAAAATCTACGCGCTCGACGAATTTTCCCGGATTTTTATTTGTACGAACTTACAGTATAGGAGCTCGTAATCTCCGCTGTTGCTTCGTAAATATTGACCGTCGATCGACCAGTCCAAGTGATTTATGAAACTCGAGTGTCCCTGTAAAAAAATCCCACTCGTGTCAAATTCATTTTGGACGCGGAAGACGGACAAAAATTGGGGGGGGGGGGGGGGCGTGAATTATAAGCGTGAAACTGGTGCCGATAAAAGTCCTATAAATTTCTATAAAATTATTCTATGTCGCACGTCTCCGTTAAAACTTCGAGGATCCTAGTTTGGTTTGTGTATCAAAAAACAATTGCGTGCCTCAAGACGTGTCGTCACCGAGAATTTAATAGCAAAAAAAAAAAAAAAATAACAAAGGAAACGTTGCAGTGATTGCCCAAGTAGCAATTTTCAAAAAGTTGTCCAATAGTCAGCTAAACGGGTATCAAATGTCCGCCCGAAGGTTACCTCGAAGTTAACAGCAATCCAAAATGATATCTGTTGGACATATGATAACTTGTAGGTAACTTCCAAGCGGACATTTGGTATCCAATTAGACAACTTCTGGGCAACTATCTGGAAATTGCTACCTGGGTGGTCTGTACAAATATTTGAGCAGCCATTTGTTTGATTTGGTTTAATGCAAGCAGAATAAAAATTCTATTAACTATTAAATTAAAACGCAATGAATACATTTTTTTTTCATAAAAATTGTAACATTATTTCAGTAAGCTTATAACACGTTTTATTGTACGCCCCGATTATTTTTTAATATGTTTATCCGTTTCACAATAACGAAGCACTAGAGTTGTTTCGTTTTTTGTCTACAGCTTGGCATTTTCGTAATTTTCAACATATCAAAAAAGTATCCGGTTATACGAAAGTGTATTATACGGAAAGTATATTTTGTAATTTTCATTTGAAATGACTATCAGATGACTATCTTTATCGATATTTTTCAATTCAAGGTAGCAGTCTCGCCACAGTCACGTTAAAAAGTTCATTCTCCGCTCAATCGATGAAATATTGTGAAAAATCCTTATAATGTAGGTTGTATATCTTATCGGGATGTAAAAACTTATAAAGTAATGATGAAAACGCCTAATATAATGTTTACCTAACCCTCACTTTTGTATCAGACTATCCATTCCGGCTACTAATACGTAGATAGTCCGCGTATACGGATATGCATACACTACTGTAATCTAGTTCTAGTCTGGTCCAGTCGCTTCGTGGCGCTAGCGTCGCTAGACATTGCTTTATTTAAATCGCTATGAAACTGGACGGTCAAAATTCATAATTTTTTTTATCCACTTCCTCATATGTTCCTCTGTAATTAAGAATTCTTTTTATCTGTAGAAAAATGAAATTTTCCACTGCTCTCCATAAGAACACACGTGTAAAACCGTGCAATCTTTGATTCTCAATATCTCCAATACACAATGGTGAATCCTTTTGAAATTTTGCAGGTAATTTAATAGAGTCCTGAATGGGTCGTCAAAATAAATTGAAAAATCTATAGAAAAACGCCTTGGCGAGACTACTACCTTAAAAAGAACTCAAACTCGGCAAAACTATGTATAAATCGCGTGTAAGATCTCGATGCCCTCATCCCAATACCCTCGTCAGAAAAAAACTATTGAAAATCTGTCTTTTAGACCCCAAGTTTATGCAGACTCGTTATGACTGTTTTATCCTCTCTATTTATAACTACACACACACACACACACACACACAATACCCTTTCTAGAAATTCTATTCAATGCTCTTGATTTATTTCTCATTCTTTCAAAAACCAGCGTGTTCGATTATTGGAATGCACGAGTGCATACGTCAAGCGTTCTTAATAAGTTTATTTCAAAGATAAGTCTTACTCGTAGCCTTCGTATCCTCTTCGGCTATTTTTTTTTTCAAAATCCGAAAGAAGAAGAGAACAGTGGTAAAGATTAAAACATAGTATGAGACTTCGAATGAAGAAGGAGCTAGAGATCGATTAATAAAATGATAAAATTGATCGATTGAAGATTAGGAAGAAAAGGCATGGACGCGCGATTGCTGTGCGGCTTCAGCGATCTCCCGTGTCAAGGTGCATTGACCGAGTGCCAATACCTTGGATGGATGACCGCTCATCCGCAGCCCACGCGCCGACTATCGAACGGTATGGCGATTTTACTAAGTTTCCGATGGTACCGCACCGGAAATGGAATTAGTGGTCATCAATTTTGGCCCAAAAATGAAGAGGGTGGGATCGCCAAAGCCGTCAAGGACACACGAAGGAACATTGGAAATTGAAAGGAAAGTCTACGATGTATCAATCCGTAGCTCCGAATGAGACTGGAAGAAAAAAATCGTCAAGTTTCTTCGGTCACTCACCAAGCATCTTCCAACCCTGCTGTACTTCGTGGCATCCTCGTTCACTTGGTAGATATAAATGTGATTGTCTCGCGATCCCAGAGCGAGGAGAGTGCCGTTCGGAGAAAAGCTCGCAACCTTGAACAAAAAAAATTATGCAAATTTCGTTAAGTAGTAAAAAAAAAGTTAACAGTCGAGATTATTCTGAGACGTTTGTCGCCGGAGAAATGCAGGAAAATAATGTTTGATATTTCGATGAGGAAAAGAAACATTGGAAACAACGTTCATCCGAAAAGGATCTGTTTACCTGCAGCGGCTCCGTGCCGTCCGAATGATGAGTGTAGAGCTCCCGCGTCCCACTGTCGATCGCCAACCATTTACCGGACACGCAACCGACCACCAGTATGGAACCGTCAGGAGAGAAGCAGACACTCTGGGCTTGTTCCTGCAAATTATAGAGATTGAAGTTTGCATCGTTTGAATTCAACGAAAATGATTCGGTTTTTCGATTTCTGAAATTTCTTTTGGCATATCTTAGCGACGAAAATCCCTCAACAATTTTTTTTAATTGCTCATTCGGAAGCGTATGATCTAAATGTGCAAAAAAAAAGATTCTGTGGAATAACGAAAATATTAAAGAATTTTCGTTGCATTGCAACGATGAAAACTTCGACCATTGCAAGTGTGCGAATCAGAGAATTATCAAAAGAGTTTTTTTTTAATGGAGGAGCGAGAGTTTCACCGATGAATGTTCAAGGATACTGATTTTTCTTATGAAAGTTCAATTTCGAATGTTTTGTAAGTTGCGCTGTATCGTTTAAATGAAAAAAACGCCAACAAAAAAAAAACGTTCATTTTCGAAATTTCCGTAAATTCCACTATATCGTTTTAATAAAAATGCCAATCAAAAAAAGTTCAGTTTCGAAATTTCCGTCAGTCACACTGCATCGTTGTAGAAAAAAAATATCGAATAAAATCTCGACAATTTAACACAATTTTTGATGAAGTTGAACTTTTTCATCCGTGCCCACGTCCAGAAAAATGAGTGTCTTAAAATATCAGTCGATGAAACGCTCCACCCTCCTCAATGTGCTTTTTCCTGTATAAAAAACACAAATTACTTTACCGCTATGTCTTTGCTCCATACGACAGTATGACTGAGGCTGTCCCACATCTGGAGCAATCTGTCGTGACCGGCGGTCGCGAATTGTGGCAGAGTTGGATGAGATGCGAGTCCCCAAACCTCGTCGGTGTGTCCGAGCATCGCGGGATTAAAGCCCATCTCGACGTCGCCAACGAGAATGCAATTTCTCGTTGTGCCGACGAGCAATTGAAAACCGCGTCCCTCCGACAACGTTCTGATACCGCCAAAGTGATCCTCGATCTTTGGCAAAAATAGAAAAATTAATTAAAAGAAACGCGGAATTAATCGTCACTGGTCATTCATTTATGCACTACCGATCTTTTACTCAAGCATCACAGATCTTGTATTTAAACGTTACCTATCTTTCGTTCAAGCACTACCGATCTTTACCGATTTTCTATTTACACGTTACCAATCTACGTTCAAGCTTTACCGATCTCTGCCAATCTTCCATTCGAACGTTACCGATGTTTTATCCGAGAATCACCGATCGTCTATTTACACGTTACCGATATCTCGTCCAAGCAATACCGATCTCCCAATAGAGCATTACCGATCTTTTACTGAGGCGTCACGAATATTTTATTTAAACGTTACCGATCTTTTGTCCAAGCGTTACCGATTTTTACCGATCTTCCATTCAAACGTTACCGATCTTTAATCCAAGCATCACGAATATTCCATTTAAACGTTACCGGTCTCTCGTCCAAGCACTACCGATCTTCAATTAGCATTACCGATCTTTTACTCCAGCTTCATGAATATTTTATTTAAACGTTACCGATCTTTAACCATTTTCTATTTGCACGTTACCGATTTTTTGTCCAAGCATCACTGATCTTTGCCGATTTTCTATTCAAACGTTACCTGAGCCTCAACTCCTGTAATATTGAGGGAAGCGTCGTAGTACAGAATCCTGCCATCCTTGCCGCCACCTGTCACGATGTTTCCGGTCTTCATTACGCAGATCGAGAAGATCGAACCCTCGTGAAGGTTTCTCACGATTTTCGACATCGTGTTTGTGCCTGAGGAACAAAGAAACAGAGTCATGTGCGATCGATGCGGCGAATGATTTTTCCGAAAGCTCCAAGTATGGCGATTGGTAAAAATCATTTTTACCCGACTACGTCAGAAGGAGGGTAATGTTTTTCGAGCATATGTATGTATGTATGTATATATGTATGTATGTCCATTTCTTTGGCACGCCCTACAGCCCAAACGGCTGGACGGTTTTTGACACATGAGGTGTCGTTGAATTCGTCAGAATTGTGGTAGTTACATAAGCTATATAAATTTTGAAAATGGCGCCCGCAAATGAAAAAAGGGGGGGGGGGGGGGGTTTGTTTTTTTTCGTACCATAGCAATATGGGTATCAAACGAAAGCTAGTGAAAAGACCGTTTCAAAAATATATGTATCACATCACGTTTATATTACTGTTTCAACACAAATTGTCAAAAAGCGTACCTATAATATATCGGGACGCCCGAACTATCATTTTCTAGCAAGAATGTATCAAGTCGGTTGGTAACTTGTCGGTTAATAAAACTAAAAAGTCTGAAATAAAATTATTATTATAAAAACAAAAAACCCGACTGCTTAAAAAGAATGAACTGAAAAGGGAGAAACAAGTATCACAATACCGATATAAAATTCGACTGAGTAATGCTTTAAGGTGCTGCAGGCGGGGGCAAACAATACTTTGTTACCTACTGTCACAGAAAGATCTACCAAAACTACGTTTGTCACCGCATGCGGCACCTTAAAGCATTACTCAGTCGAATTTTATATAGGTATTGTGATACTTGTTTTTCCCTTTTCAGTTCATTATTTTTAAGCAGTCGGGTTTTTTGTTTTTATAATAATAATTTTTTAAAGATGCGGTACTGACCTCTCGACCATACGATTATGTTGCCGTTACTGTCGCCCGTTAACACGTCACCGTTTTGATTGAAAGCGACACACGTGACGTATCGTGGCTTCTCGCGACCCTCGAAAACTCCCATACGCTTGTAAAGCATACCACCATTGTCGAGTGACCAGAAGGATACGTGTCCCTTGCCACAGGAGACTATCTGGTTGCGTTCCAGCGGATGCCACTCGGCGCATACCACCGTGTCGACGGAACACTGTACAATTTTTTCTCGCTTTACTTTTTGTCGTATCTCAAATTTTGAAGGCCCCAGTTATCGATTTAAGGGCAGCATTCTAGTCTACAAATTTGAAATAATCGTTTTTTCTTAAAGTATAGGCTTAAGAATATGTCTTCAGCAGGAAATTTCAAAATTTCCAATGTTCACAAAGTTATAGCGATTTGAAAACGGCCGGCTTGAGAGGACCTTTTTTTTCATGGCCGTAAAAAAGGGACTCATCCTTTTTTTTTATGGCCATGTTTAGAGGCCCATAACACTTTAATTTTAATTTTTCTTGTACAAATTTTTTTTGGAAGTTCTTGAAACGTCAATAAAAAGACTAAAAATGGATACAAAGAATTTTTTTTTGTGTATCAAGCCCGAGAAAATGCTCCAAATTTAGGCCTCTAACTAAAAAATTGTCTTAACTTAAAAATGAAAAGTATTTTTTTAATTTGTTTAAAAAAAATCAATGACAGTTCACAAGGATGATTGACGTTGATTCGATGATTTATCATTACCTTGGTCTCCGTCACTTTGACGCCACGATCGCCCTTTTGCCACTCCCAGACGGATATATTGTGATCCGAGGTCTCGTCTATGGCGCACAGAAAATTGCCACCGTCTGCCTTCGAGAAGGACAGGCAACATATCGAACCGTCAAACTCGCCGCTCCCGATTACACTCAAGGTCGTCAGGCTCACAGCGTTCCATATCCTTATGTGAGGCTGTTCGAACGAAATTTTCATGCAGGCGTGAATATAACGAGAATTAATATCAATTCTCTTCTAATTAATTAAAATCGTATAAATTGCATTGATAGAAGAATATAAGTAATAAATTGCTGCTTGGTTACGGTGCATCCAACGAAAAAGTGTCTTAAGTGAACGGCAAAGAGTAAAAAATAGCGGCCATTTTTATTTCATACGAAGATTTACTAAGCTTATTTCCTTACCATTGCTTCTCTTCTGTCGGTCCCAATAACTTGACCCGTAGCTACGATCATTTTGTTGGGATGTATCGCGATACTGAAATATCGAAAAAAAAAAGAAATTCAATACTGTACCTTAATTAAAATTTAATTCAAGGATATATGGGAGGCGCAGGCCCTTAATTAAACTTCAATTTAAATATGTATGGAAGATGCAGGCCCTCAATTAAAATTTAATTTAAGGATGTATAGGACATGGAGGCGTAAAAAAAAGGGACCGACGTTTGAAATTCTCGAATGTCCTTGATGTGGAGAAAAATCTGTCATGGGTGGCATAATGTGTGAATTGAGCCTTAAATATCCAGGAACACGTACCAAATACCTGTATTTGTTTTTATTTAAATTTATAAGGGGAAAACTTATGAAGGTGCATCAGCAGACTTTCATTATGTTACAATTAATTGCACTAAAGTTATGTAGGGAGTGATTGCGAAATTTACCAAAAAGTTTCTTTCATGTATAAAGTACCAACAGAAAAAATCTAAAACAGACTGTAACATTTTTTAATTCTTTTTTTTTTTTCTTAACGTATTTGAGAGTAAAACAACCTCCCGTAAGACCCCATTATAAGTGCCACAATAACAGACGGCAAATAAAAAGTGCCATAATGATTCAATGGGTTAGCAGACCCCAAATTTTGCTTGTAGCTGTCGGACAAGCGAAGTAACGATGCATCAAATCTTTATCGCCATTGGAGGACTTCTGGACGACTCTCATAGACCCTTAATACAAGACCTTAACGAGAATCAGTCCCGAAGCAGTTGAAAAAAAATTGGACTTGTTTTTTTCCCATCATTACGGTGCTGTCAACGTGTTCATCCAAGCTTGATCCAAGTTACCATCAAACTCGTTTTCACGCTGACCATTGTGAGAAAGTTTGCAAAAGAGAAGTCAATTTCGGAAAGAGATGGCTCTCTGGCAACTGTTCTTCTTATATTTCATAACTGTTTACCATTTAACGTCATCGGTATGACCCAGATAGTGTCTTTGGCAGTGTTCCTCCATGTTATAAAGTACAACGACAGCAGCCACGAAGTAGACCATTTCGCCGGTTGGCAAAAAGTGCAGATTGCTCCTGCAGTCCCGACCCCGATAACCGTAGACCCAATCGAGCTTGAGCTTGCTCTGCGGCGGTGTACTGACTTTGTGAAGGTCATAGGACTCGATCGAGGGCGTTGGTACGTAAAGTACAATGGGTCGACCGCGTAGGTACATACGAACGGTACCGTCTGCCTCGTTGTACTTCATGTCTCTTGTACTGCACCGAGGAAAGCAAAAAACAGACAACTTGTATTGAAAGTGATGGGGAGGAAATGCCATCTGGACTTCCAGGACGCGCAACGGAGATTTTTACAGATTAGCTTTCAGGTTTGTGGATTAATTCGTCCTCCAATGGAACGCTGGACGAATAAAGGATCAGAGTTGTACTCAACTGATCAACCGGTTACTTACCCGTGTTTGGTGGTACCTTCAAAGGGAACAGTGGGCACTTTCGCGCCCTTCGTGTTCTCCAAGGACTAGGGTGATATTTTATGAGTAATAACAGACAGCAGCATTTTAGTATCTTACCAGTTCTTACTAGCGTCAGACTAACAGCATGTCACCAAAGCAATGCTGGTAAGATACTGAAATGTTGTTGCTTCCCGTTGTCCATTAAGGGGGTATCTCTCTCTGGAAACTTCGGAAAATGGTTTTTTTTCTTGCATATTGTTATAGTGTGAACTTTCAAGAATATTTTAAGACCAACCGAAGCCTGAAATTCTAAAAATTGACCAAGTTATACCTATTTTAGTGGAACAGTGTGCGTCGCAGTGTGCACAAAAGCACTCAAAAGACGCCCGAACTGCTCGCAGATTGCATAGATTAGGTGCGCAACACGATCCCCATGATGAGGAAGGATACTTATATGGTGCCGGAATCGCTGCCTAGAGGTAAGACGACAATATTTCACACACGGAGAGAATTAAAAAGTAATTTTTGTCGTGAATTTCACGATAAAATTACCGTGATATATTTCAATGTGGTGGCAAGTGAGAAAAGCATAATAATTCGTATGCGACAAGTTTTTTTTTAACTCACGTTACAGAAAATTTCAAATACGTAGCTAAAATTTTACTATACAAGAAGGGTAGCGCGCACGATAATTTTTACCGAGAGCACAATACATTTTCCTATAACACTCATTAAATTTTATAATAAATCTTAAAATAACTGTTATAAAGACGATACTTTTTTATAGACATTTTTGAAAGGCATAAAACAATAAAATGCACAGTAAAATTTCGCTGATATTATATATTTTTTTAAATTTAAGTTTTGCGTATTTAGTTACACATGAAAATTTACTAGAAAATCTGGTAAAATTTTCTATCTGAAGAAGAAATTTTATTTTATTTTCGTGAAAATCTGTGTTTTACTCAGTAATAATAAGCGAAGTTTCAGGATTGTCATCTGGTTACCGTTACTGCACGGTAATTTTTAACATTTAATTCTCTCCGTGCAAGATCGTGTAAAATATGTACCAAAACTTTCAACGCGATTATCTCGAAACTACATATCTTGTCACGGCGGGTTTGATGTCTTGAGTAACTTCCACACTATTGACTTGAATTTGCACAGTTAGCGTTCAAACACTAATCATTTTCGGTTCACGATCGCATTGTTTAATTGGATGAATCATTTGTTAATGACAATGACTTTAGCATGCTGTTTTTCAAGAGAAAAATGAAGTGAATCCACAGCCAATTGGATATATTTGAAGGAAACATTTTTTGTTTTTATTTCAGATTAGATTTGAGCGTGGTAGAGATCGCGCCGTTTCGCGCCTCGCCACTGGAGGACTGCAATGCCAACTACAGCACCACAAACACTTTGAAAGATTTTCTTCCGAAAAAATTACATTGTAACCACAAAGATGTGTACAACATGCTGAGAAAAAATTAATTCATTCCAACCAATGTGTTACAAGAAAAAAAAAATCATCATTCTAACACTTCAAATTGAGCTTCCAGAGAGGGATGCCCCTTTAAATGCTAGCCTAAGAGTGCCAATTTATGGCCGGTGAAAAGCTGCAGCATTTGAGTATCTGATCAGTTGTTACTAGCGTTAGATCAACAATATGTCACCAAAGCGATGCTGGTAAGTTACTGAAATGTTGTTGCTCGTTGCTGTTCATTGAATGCTAGCCTAAGGGTGCCATTAGATGGCTGGAGAAAAGCTGCAGCATTTTTGCATCTGACCAGTTGTTACTAATGTTTGGCATGTCATCAAAGCGTTGCTGGTAAGTTACTAAAATGCTGTTGCTTCACGTTGTCTATGAAATGTGACCTGAACGGTTCATGTTTCTGCAATCTTGCACGAGTTACTTCGACCTTCCGTCCTCGACACACTTGATATTGCGACCGTATCCACAATATCCACAATTTAAAAAAGAATTAAAAAAAAACTCGGTAGGCAAACTGCATCAGCAGTTTCAGATCCACGAAAACCGATCGACCTTGCGAATCTCATGCAAAATTCGATCGATCTTTAGAGTTTGGTAACTTTTTTTCCTCTTTCTCCCGTCAGTCGACGATATATTTTTTCGCCGATCGCAATGAAGTTGCGAGACGGTGAAAGGTTCGCAAGATCGGCATCTCTCTTTCTCTCTCTCTCTCTCTCTCTCTCTCTCTCTCTCTTTCTCTTACCGATTTCACGTATCGTCGAGTATGCTTCGCCGATTTTTTTTCTTTTCGAGACGGGCAGCCAGCCATTTCGATCATTTTTTTCCTCATTTATCGCTAAGACACGTTAGGATTCTCTTTTTTTTTCTTTCGCCTCGTCTACGCCTGGGGGAAAAAAAACAGCCGTCCGGAAATCGTTTGTACATCTCGTCTCGGTTATTGCGTCAACGGGGAAAATTTGCACGTTTCGCTTTCTTCCGCCGGTGTAAACGAGTGTGCCGGAGGCTTGACGTAATAATAAGCGAAAGAAGTTCTTTTTCTTTCTTGTTTCCCGTGATTGCACGCGTCGTCCCGCATACGAGGTCACGGCTTGAGGCGTGAAAAAATATTGTCACGCCAGTGTGAACTGCGAGAGTGCCGGTTTCGCTTCTTTTTTTTTTCTTCTAGAATCTCCGTCGTATATTCTTTGTCAAAATTTCCGAATTTTTTAATATCATTTATTCTATAATACGATGTTAATTTGTCATTTCGTAAGATGGTGGAAAAAAAAAAATATAATGCTACGTTTATGGAGTTGGTGAGAGTCTTGATAAAAATAACCTTGAGTATTTCGTTACGACGGAATAAAGAGAAAAAAAAAACACTGATGGGACTCAGAATAACAGGATGAATAAAAAATAATAATAATAATAATAATAATACTATTGATAGTCCTATAATAATATTATTATATTAAACAATATAATGATAATATTCATTAACTAATATTTGTTTAATATCAGTTATATATCTCTCACAGCTTGGCGCTCGGCAAAATAGGTATAAAAATACATTTTTTTTTAACGCGACTATTAAATATATAAAATAATTTTCATTTTTCACTAGCACATTATAGTTTCATGAACAAATTCAAGAAAAAAGAAATAAAAAAATTAAAAAGTGGCGGAGATATAAATCGTCTAGTAGGACCCTCTGTTTGAACTGGTGTATAAAATATCTCGAGATCTACTCGACCGATTTTGATGAAGTTTATACCACATATTCTTTATAATATTATCTAGGATGTAGCACAGATTTTTTTGATTGAACGCCGCGTTCATTTTTTTATTCTTTTCTAAAACTCAAAATTTTCGTATAAATCGGATTTTTTTCTAAACAGCTGTAATTTATACAAAAAAAAGAAGTTTAATTATATCCCTACACTTTAGCCATTACCTTTCGTTGAAAGATTTTTTTTTTAGACGACGTCTGACAGTGTAAAACATTCCGCTATCGGTAAGAATTTTCGAAAGAGGGTTCTACTAGACGACTTGTATCTCCGTCATCTAACAAATTTTTTTTATTCGTTTTTTTTTTCGAATTTATTCATACAACTTTAATGTATTTGTGAGAAAAAAAAATTATTTTGTATATTTAATAGTCGCTTAAAAAAAATATCGCCAAGGTGGTGTAACACCTTAAATATAAATATGAAAATAAATAATAATAAATAATATTCACAACAGCAACAGCACTAATAATAATAATAATAATAGTTCCCAGTGCAAACTGAGGGAGTGCGTTGCCCGAGGCAATAAAATATATTAGTATAATAGGAATAGTAATAATAATAATATTCGTACTTATAATGATAATAACAATAATGATAACAATAGTACTGATAATAACAAATGAATAAAATTAGTACTGATAATAACAAAATGAATAGAGCTCACTAAAATAGTTTCTCTCCGTTTTTTCAATATCTTTTCAACGAAATTCTCATGCTTATTTATGATTATAATTTAATAGTTATTATAATAGCTCAATAGCACGATTTTTAAATAACGTAATTGTGATATTTCGTAATGGTAATTTCAACTTGATCGGACATCAAATTGGAATTTATCCTAAATATTTATAAATCTGCTTGATCAACTGACATACGAGTTAAATTTTTTTATAGCGTTCGATCAGTGCAGGCCGAGCGTTGATGGGAATGAAGTAGCTGAGGTAAAAAAAAGTAGAACACAAACGGGGCCAATTGCGATTTTAAGAGAGAGGGAGAGGGAGACAAAGAGAGAGAGAGGGAGAGAGAGAGAGAGAGAGAGAGAGAGAGAGAGAGAGAGAGAGAGAGAGAGAGAGAGACAGAGCGCGAGAGAGAAAGAGAGAGAATTCACCGCACATTTTGCGATAAATAATAATAAAGGGATAATAAACACTCACGCTCAGGTACTCGTTACATAATGAAACAAAGGTTTACCCGTGCTTGACGTTGTTCTGGACCGGGGGCTTGAAGAGGTTGAACAGTGACTTGGTCGATGCCGACAATCTACAAATCAATGACGTACGCTAACAAAAAGGGCATGCGGTGCAAAATGGTCAAAATGAATAATCAAAAAGAACAAAAGAATTTCATTTTTTTTTTTGACAAGCGTACGAACGTGCAAGTAAATTTTAATTTAGCACAATTGAATGAAAAAAGTTAAAAAAAAAAAACAGGAATGAACGATTGAACGATTCGTAATTCAACGCTGTAATTTACCTGCTCGAGGCACCGAGCTGTGAATTACCGGCGGGCGATTGCGGCGAGTTCGTAAAGTCTCCGGTCGACGACCACCTCTTCGCGCGTCTCAGGCTACTCTGAGGGGGACCGTTTGTTCGCGTAGTCGGTGACCTGTTCGCGTCGCAGTCGCACAGTCGTCGATCCGGTGCACACGTTAAACGACAATTAGCGAAGTTGCCCAGCATCACGAAATTATATTTAAAATAAAAAACAATAACAACAACAACAACGTCATGCAAATTTCGCTTCTTATCATCTGCTCTCCACTTCCGGTGTTTTATCCATCGGGAGAGAGAAAGTGTGTGAGAGAGAGAGAGAGAGAGAGAGAGAGAGAGAGAGGGAGCACAATGTTGAAGTTTGGATCGTTGAAAAGCAGCAGTTTCTTTAAAATTGATATTTTTTGGCCACATTAGGTTGTGATCGGTTTTTTCTTTTGGTACTCAAGGCTACAATAATTTGGACGGTATGACAAAATACTGAATTGACGAATAAAATACTTTTTCCTACATTTCAACGATCTAGACTCAAAAACAGAGAGAGAGAGAGAGAGAGAGAGAGAGAGAGAGAGAGAGAGAGAGAGGTAGACAGAGTGAGAGAGAACGTTACGAGACTCGTGCAAAATGATTAAATTAAAAATCACCTGGCAACTGGGAGAGGCGTGGCCCGCGGGCTTGGCGATGGTACTGGCGACACGCTGCTACTGCTTGGACTGTCCGAATGTAACGAGCCCGTGGACTGATAGTGGACCGATCTTCTGGACAATTTTTCAACAGTTAGACTCTTCGCGAATACTCGCCCGAACCAGTGACATTGGATCAATTTTTTTTCCACCAAGTATAAAAAATCCATTAATTTCAATCAATCGAATTTCAATCAAATCCATTAATTACCATTCAATTAATTATTGACCGAATGAGCCATGGCGTACATGCAATGAACCGAAATAACAATTGACCAACTGTAATCCATTAATGTCAATTAATCGAATTTTAATCAAATCCATTAATTACCATTCAATTAATTATTGACCGAATGAGCCATGGCGTACATGCAATGAACCGAAATAACAATTGACCAACTGTAATCCATTAATGTCAATTAATCGAATTTTAATTAAATCCATTAATTACCATTCAATTAATTATTGACCGAATGAGCCATGGCGTACTTGCAATGAACCGAAATAACAATTGACCATTAATTTTAATGAATATATTAATTTTTACGAATTGAATTTCAATTCAATTGATTATTGATCGAATAAACCATGGTGTATTTGCAATCAACCGAAGTAAAAATTGACCAACTTAATTCGATCAATCCCGTCAATAAATCTATAGAATTTGAAGTAGCATAATCAAATGTTTTCGATTTAAAAGATTTTCCTTTCTCCAAATGCAACCAACGATCTAATAAGTGAATTTTAAATTAATTTATTCATGACGAAACGTTTTATGGTGTATGTTCAATTTCCTGAAATATTTATTGAACTATAATTAGCCAATAAATCATTGAGGCTTGATTAATCAATAATCAACTGAAGTTGATTCTAAAACAACCCAAACAGACAATAATTAGCCAATGATTAATTGAGGCTTGATTAATCAATAATCAACTGAAGGAGTAACGATAATTAAATTCCTTCGAAACAAAAGTATTTTTTTTTCTTCGTATGATTGAGGGTTAAATCCATTGATTTAAAATGAGACAATTATTAATCAAATTCTATAGGGGGAATTTTCAACTGGCTTAAATAGTCATTGACCAATAATTAGTCCGGCTTTAATTGACCAATAATTGACCCACATTTATTTTAACAATGATTATGACGTACTTAATTGACAATTGAAAAATTGGTTAATTGAAAAACTTATTAAACGTCAAGATTATTTACAGCAGAGAATTTCGTATAAAAACGTATTCGCTATTTTGTTTGTGCCATAGAATAGCTTCGTCTATTATTTCATCTTTATTTCAAGCCCAATGCAACACGTAGCATCACTGCACGAACTGCATTTGAAAGTCTTCCGCGTTCTTATCTTGCCATCTTTATTTTATATAACAGACGATAACATATTGAGCTGTTCGTTTTTAATGGGAGATTGTTCGTGATTAATTGGGTATTATTGTTTGACAGAGTGATTCAACAATTTGATGGCTTCAAATTAATGAATAGAATATTGTAGCTAAATAATTAATCGAAGAATTATTATTATTTTCAATTCGCAAACGTTAATTGTGCGCCAAGGTGGATCGCATACAAATTAATAAATCAAAGTGGAATTTCATGCGTAACTATTCTTCATCACAGAGAGCAAATTCGCCCCTTTCCAGCTTATTATTTATTTGTTACCATTGAAAAATAGTAAAAAATAAAATCTGTTTTCCCTGATATAATTTAGAATGTTATTATGAACGAGTATGTTCATTTGATCTTTTTTACCTTTGTGGTAGCTGCGAGGGTGGTGTATAACTGGACGGTCGTCTGGGACTGGCAACAGCGTCGCGAACGTCTTGAGTCGATCCTGTAGAGCTTGAATTTCGTAGACAAGAGGCGCTGCTTTGTCGTAGCCTCGAATCTTTCTGCGACAGAGAGTTCTGGCCTGGAACGAGGTCGTATTCGTGAGATTATGAATTTTCCGTCGTAGATAAACTGCATTTTAAAAACTCTTTTTTAAATTGATTTTCAATTGTTTCCTCAATTAATATTTATACCATTAATTTCAATTATTTTTTCAATTAATTTCAATTATTTTTTCAATTCATCTTCAATTATTTTTCAATCCATCTTCAATTCGTTTCAATATTTTTTCAATTGATCTTTAATTCATTTCAAATTTTCTTCAATTAATATTTATTTATTTTTTATCGTTTTTTTTTTAAATCACTCTTTAATTTGTCAATTCTTAACAATTTTTTTTCAATGATCAAATCTACAATTTTGAAATTCTTTCTAAAAATTGGTCTTCGATTCATCTTGTATATTAAAAAAAAATTCCAATCTTCCAATTGTTTGTGAAAATTGAACTTCGGTTCTTCTTTTATATTTTTTTGAAGAAACTTCAATTCTTTGATTCTTTTAGCTCTTTTGTAAAATCAATCTTCAATTCCTCAATACTACAGAAAAAAATGGATCTCCATTCTTTTTTATCTTAAAAAATAATTATCCATTCTTCCATGAAAAAAAAAATATGTCCAATTCGTTTTAATTTAAAAAAAGAATTATCAATTCTTCCATTCTGAAAAAAAATGTCTTCAATTCTTCAATTCCCCTCCCTCAAATACAGAGCAAACTTTTTCGCATTCGTTACGTGTGCCTGATACTCCGTTAAAAATAAAGGATTGTAATTAACCAAATGCACCGTTAATCTTCCTGCTTGGGTGTGTGAATGGCTATATCGTGAAAAGGTCGAACCATCAGGGTTAAAAGGTCGCGAGTAAGGGCCTATAGACCGGAGTCATACATTCCGCGACCTTAACCATCGCGTGTACGTCGCCTCGTACATTACATCGTCACGCTGCTCCTCATCCACCGAGACTCCGAACTTTCCCTCAATCTGGATTACATACAGACCGCTAAGGTTTCCGACAACTGGCGTTCGGGTGTGTTTATCGCCCATGCGTTCATGCCATTATGTACGGGGCGATTCGATCGCGTTAAATTTTGCTGTGGCTTCGCGATCGTGAAGGATATTTCGAGAATACCTTGGGTGTGAAATTCTGCGTGACTTTTTTTATTTGTAGGAATAGCCCAAGAGAAACATCGGATACACACGGAGAGAATTAAATGTTAAAAATTACCGTGCAGTAACGGTAACCAGATGACAACCCTGAAACTTCGCTCATTATTACTGAGTAAAACACAGATTTTCACGAAAATAAAATAAAATTTCTTCTTCAGATAGAAAATTTTACCAGATTTTCTAGTAAATTTTCATGTGTAACAAAATACGCAAAACTTAAATTTAAAAAATATATCATATCAGCGAAATTTTACTGTGCATTTTATTATTTTATGCCTTTCAAAAATGTCTATAAAAGAGTATCGTCTTTAGAACAGTTATTTTAAGATTTATTATAAAATTTAATGAGTGTTATAGGAAAATGTATTGTGCTCTCGGTAAAAATTATCGTGCGCGCTACCCTTCTTGTATAGTAAAATTTTAGCTACGCATTTGAAATTTTCTGTAACGTGAGTTAAAAAAAACTTGTCGCATACGAATTATTATGCTTTTCTCACTTGTCACCACATTGAAATATATCACGGTAATTTTTACCGTGAAATTCACGATAAAAATTACTTTTTAATTCTCTCCGTGCAACAATTGACTCAAGGGATCGTGATAATGGAAAAAGATTAATAAATTTGAGTGATTAATAAATCGATTATTAATAAATAATTTTTATCAATACATTGATTTTTATTTTTAATCAATGTTTTATTTATATCTATTTAATCAAAATTTTATTTGTATTTATATTAAAAATACAAAAATAAAGGTTTTGATTAAAAATAACAAAATAAATGAATGAATATTATTCATAAATAAAAAGTAATTAATAAATAAAAGTACTAAAAAGAAAAATAATTCGTTAATTAACGAGCGAAACGAACGATCATCCTTAAAATCCTCCTCCTCTCTCGGCCCTTCTCCTGTCCCTCGCTTCTCCGCTCGGGAACGTCTCCATATTAACCGTAGGTACATAGAACGATAATGAAATTTGATTCGCCTCGCTTACCCCTCAGTGGTACGTGGCCGTTTCTCAAAGGCGAAGATACGAGCCTCTCGTTTCTTCTCTCGTTTCTCTCGTCCTCCCGCTTGTCCCGGCCCTCCAATTGAGCGATTCGCCGCAGCGCATCCGCGAGAGTGGCTCGAAGACAAACTATCTCGTCCCTCTGCGCCAACGATTGCCTCTCGAGATCGGCAACTCTGCCAAGAAGCGATCCGGTCTCGCATTCCAGCATCTCATCTGCCATTGTGAGGGAAAAAAAAATTAAGAGTGAGACGAAACCTTCGAAAAAAAAACACCAACGAACACACCCCTGATAGACCCTTCGAATCCTGTTTCCAACGCATTTTTTCTTTTTTGAATTCCCGCGTGAGCAACACAAAAAATATGTTTTACCAACAGTCGGTAAGAAAGGCCTCTTTCTCCGGCCATAAGATCGCGGAAACAATGCGTCGACGTTCGTTTTCCTCGTTATTCCCCGTGGCAACGTAAATTATGCGCATTTTTTTTATTTCTACCTTCACAGGTTAATTAATTAGTCGACATTCCACGGAGGCTTCGTCCAATGTGAGATCGCGCGCAAGCGTGGCGAAGAGGAAAAAAACGTGCGAAGTAATTCGATGTTGATCGTGAAGAAAGCACTCGAGCAACTTTTGATCGCGTATGCTTAAGGAGTTTCGAGCCAAGTGACGAAATGTTACCTTTTGATTGAAATTTATACAGTAGATTATTTGTGATATACTGGATGCACCCTCCAAATTTTAAAACGATCCTCTACACTGTTTCCACAAAATTTACAATTGAAAAAATACTTTTTAACATAGGGAGATGCCTACACTCATGGGTGATCGGCAGTTTTTCGCATGAAATAATATGAAGAAATGTTAAGAATGTTATGAAAAACTGCCAAACGACTCAGTACATTATGACAATCATGTCATCCAAAAATGAAATGACCCGTCTACACTGTTTATCAATTATTGACATTTTTGTAAACGAAAACGTTCTTGCCCCCCCACCAACGAAACGTAGAGGCGATGTGTGGCAACGTCGCATGAGTGCTAAATGGCGCGCGTGTTTGAATACCAATAATCGCCGTGGCGCGACTATACGTTCAACAAAATGCATTTTTAACGAGAAGTGATATATTTTATTTTTGACACTTGACATCTATTGTTAAAAATTGATTCTGTTTAATAAAGAAATGTGAAATTTTTTTTTCAACGGGCTGAGTGCGTTGCTGTGCTTAAAAAAAATATTTGCATTGCCAATTGTGCTGCTTTTAGGTTGATTTTTTTTAACAAAAATACGATTTTTTTAGCTTTGCGTGTCGAGAATCATAATGAAAAGGAGTACAAACGACACGTTTCATCGCACGAATTCTTGGGCCGATGTTGTGAAATGGAGTGTGATTCATCAAGGCTCATATATATATTTATACTGTTCGTTCTATTGTAACATGTTTTTTCCGCTTCTAATTGGATTCGTATTAGTATCTCTGTCATTCGCTACAGCCCAGTGTAACAATGTATTCCGTTAACGAAGTTAGGCAATGTAACGAGGCTTTTGAAGTGGGTTTGGGTTCGACTGTATGGACATATATGAATACATATATATATATATATACTGGCATCGACGAGTGCTGCATAGGAGATGGTCTTGAAGTTTGCATCATTGGAATACAACGAAATTTTTGCTTTTTTTTATTGTTATTGCCACCCAACATTTTTATTTGCAAATTTAGGTAGTGGAACTTGGAGAAAAAAAATCCTAAAAAAACGTTTGAGCTAGTTTCGTATCCTAAAAGCGCCAAAAAAATTTGGATGACAAAAAGTGAATGATAAAAAAAATGACCTTTCGTTGCATTGCAACGATGCAATTCCAACGTCATGCACAGAGTAGCAGGCTGTTATGAAAAAAATCGGTTGTAATTTAAGGAAGTATTGTTGTCTAGAGCGCTGTTTTAGAACTGATTTTTAGGATGGAACAACGTTTGAAATGTTCTCGTTTGATTTCTGAATTTTTTTACACATGTTTATTGATCCTTTAATGCTTCGCTTCGTGGTCACACTTCCAAATTCTATCGCGGTGGTCACAACTTGGATCGATTCTACCCAGTCAGTTTTCAAAATCGTATTCTGACCAAGCTATCCGTCCGAAGTGGGTCAACAAATTACGGAACGTGTTTTGAACTTTTTAGATGATGTACGAAAAATTTATTTATAAGAAATAAAATGGCGATATTAAAAAAAATTCATGAAGAGGTGAAAGCGCAAAAAAGACACTTTTTCGCTCAAAAAATCATAGTTCCGTGAATTTTCAACATTTTTAACTAAAATTTGTACATGATACTCCTTAGATATGCTACTTTTCGGAAAAAATAGTAGCATAGTGCGCGTTCCAAAAAAGGTAATTCTTCCGACATTTGAAAAGGGTAAATTTTATGGTATGAGGATACTTCAAACTCCAGGTAAGACGCGAATATAGTCCCATTCGAAGCCGGGAACTATTAGATGAAGTAAAAAGTTCTGAGCGTTTTTTCGCTTTATTTCGACGATGAAATTAACATAGTTAGGATTATCCGATTTAGATCAAATATGCGCCGTTTTGTTCGATAACTTTTGTCCATTTCGAAGACAATTTTACAATTCCACGATTGAAGAAGTCCTCGTCCCTATTGGTAAAAAACTTGACCAGCTCATTTTCACAAGCCTCTCTTGAGACCAGTTTTGTACCATCAAGAAAATTTTGCAAATGCTTGAAAAGGTGATAATCGCTAGGTGCCAGGTCTGGACTATACGGCGGGTGCGATAGAACCTCCTATCCAAACTCTCGGCGCTTCTAGCGCGTCGTTAAAGATGTGTGTGGCCTGGCGTTGTCTTAATGGAACACAACACCCTTCCTCTTGGCCAATTCTGGCCGCTTCTGGTCGATCGCTTGCTTCAATCTGGTCAGTTGTTGACAGTAGAGGTCCGAATTGAGTGTTTGGCCCGATGGGAGCAGCTCCTAGTGGATCATTCCCTTCCAATCCCACCAAACACACAGCAAAACCTTCTTGGCCGTTAATCCGGGCTTGGCGATCGTTTGGGCCGGCTCACCGCGATTGAACCACGATCTTTTTCGGCTCTTGTTTTCGTATGTGACCCATTTTTCATCGCCAGTCACCATCCGCTTCAAAAATGGGTCGATTTCGTTACGTTTCAGCAAAGAATCGCAGGCATCAATTCGGTCCAAAATGTTCTTTTGCGTCAATTCGTGTGGCACCCATACATCGAGTTTCTTGAGACCAGCCTTATGCAAATGGTTCCAAACGGTTTTCTGGCTAATCTTCAGTTCCTGGGCAATGGAATAAGTGCTCACATGCCGGTCCGACTCGACGATTTCCATGATTTTATCGACATTTTCGACGATTAGCCTACCAGAGCGTGCTTCATCTTCGACATCCATATTACCAGAACGGAATCGTTGGAACCACCGCTTTGCTGTTGCATTCCATACTGTATTGGGTCCATAAACAACACAAATTTTTTTGGCCGCCTGCTCCGCCTTTTCACCTTGGTCCTAGTGATACTGAAGAATGTATCGAATTTTTTATTTTTTTACCTCCATTTTGGAACGCTGTAACACACAACTGGCTTCATCAAACACAAAACTGTCAAAGAACTTTTTTTGAAGCGTAATGTCACCTTTGAATCGCCGTTGTAGTATGACCCGATGCGATGTATACATCATGAGATATGGGTCACTAAAGACATCTAGCGGAAAACGCTCAGAACTTTTTACTTCACCCAATATTATATATTTACGGCAAAAATTGATCGACGGGTATATTCTACCCAGGGTGACCACTAAGAGTTAAGAATATATAAAAATTGAAAAAAAAATGTATCATGTACTTTTGTACGTTTATTTACAACCACCCGCGGAAAACGCCCCCATAAATTGCGATCAGTTCTATGGACGTTGTCTGAATGTAAAAAAAAAAAACATTCTTAATCTGTATGAGTATCATTCCGAGTACCAGATTCCGCAAAAAAAATCCGAAATGGAGACACTTTGATTATGAAATTTTCCGTTCTTCTCTCCAATCTACGAGTTATAAAAAAGAACAATTTATTCCGACTCAATTCTGCTAGCGACGTTGAAAAAAAGTCTACTGACGGTGCATGCCAAATCTGAGCTCAATCGGCCAATTTCTTATCGAGATATCGTGGTTGCCAATTTAAAAAACATAGTTTCGAGAACAACGCTTTTAAAGTTTGCTGCGTCTCGACTTACTGCCTCAATGACAATTAATTTAAAATACTTTTTCGAATAACGACAATAATAAATAATCGAGAATATTACTGAGGACAATTAGCAATGCGCAATTCACACAATGGTACAATATTTATAATATTACACGAATAACACGAAATTCATTAAGTACAATATCGCTGATAAAAATTGATAACACGATATTGTATGAATAATATGAAATCCATGAAACATCGTACGAAATTTTCGAATAATCGACTACCTTAACCCTCCGCCGGCAACCTATTGTTTTTACTGCGCCGCCGGCAATCTATGACGATATCGTCATCGGCTATTTTTAACCCACTTAAGAGTGTCCGAAAATTCCCAAAAAATTCAGGGAATCAGTTTTCGGTCTCATTTCAATATTCTAGTAGTTTTCATTTCAAAATGTTTAAACAATTAGCAAATAGAAATTTATAAACAATGCCAAACAGGTAAATTGAAGCATTTTACTAAAAGTCAAATAAGACGATATCGTCATAGGTTGCCGGCGCAAGGTTAAATACAATGTTTTGCATTTCGTATCGTTAGCCCTCCGCGGTTACCCAGGGTGAAAATGACCCCAAGCCCAACTTTAAGCCAAAATTACTATAAGTTGTTGGCGGCCACTTTTTATAATAAATCGCTCATTTTTCATTATTATCGTTCTGTATTTCACTCCAAAATGGCTCAACAAATATGAGAATAAATACCTTTTTGGAAACGCCCACTATGGAACTATTTTTTTCCTTAAACTATCACATCTCCAGAGTATCACCCTAAAATGTTATGAAAAAAAATTGAAAATTGCAAGAGTTATGATTTTTTTTTTAGTAAAAAAAAGGACTTTTTTACGCATTGACGCCTTGCTGATTTTTTCCCGCAAATTTAAAATTCCATACAAATATAATACCAAGAATGCCACATTCTAGGATGTTCAAACAATTATCCTACATTTTTATGAGTCATTTGGAACGATGGGGTCAACGCGACAATCGTTTAAACATGACTGGGGTCATTGCGACCCCCCTATGACCAGCGTGTTTATAGCCAGAACGTATGGCCACAAAGGGTTAATATAATATTAGGCGAATATGAAAACCTACGGATCATCGTACAAAAGTCTCGAATGACGAACCACCTTAAAAAAACGATTTTAATTATCACAATAAATGATATTTCACCGTACCTCGTAAAATCAATTGACTTAAAAAAAAGTTAAATTTCAGCGGACAAAAAATGAAAAACTTTTGTGATTTCTTCGTCAATTAAGGTTTCTTCAATTTCTTTGGGTCCGCGTGATGACATACACGACGATTATATTTTAGCGAATAGCGGTCATGCAAAAGTACTCACTCCAGGCTTGTTCAGCCTCCTCGATGGTGTCCATCATATCCGGCGTGGACATTGCGAGATTATTCCCTCCCCCTACACCCCTCGGCCGTGCGGACGCGCGCGCGATGACCCCGGCCTTTTTTAACGCGTTCGATTCAATTCGTGTCACGGTAAAACGTCACAAACGGAGTAAACTCCTCGTCAGCCGCGTCTCGGCTCTTCTGCGCTCTCATTTTTTTCTCTTCTTTCTTTTTTCGTGCACACACACACACACACTAATGTTTCAAAAAGAGGGAAAGAAGCTCGCGTTTTATTTTGTGCAGGCAAAAATAAAAATAAAAAAAATATTGGCACTCGTGGAATCGGGGTCACTGTTCGAGGCGATAAAATATTCGGCGAATTTCCAATTTTTTTGTTTTTCGTTTCATCACTTCGATTTATACGAGTTTTATTTTCTTTCGTCGATTGATTTTTCAACGTATCGACGTTCGCTGCTGATGAAGGAGAAAAAAATTCCACGCTGTGTACGATATCACGTGGCATTCATATTATCAGCACAGCTGAGTAAACTGCACTGGATATGCGAACGAGAAAAGAAGCGTAAAAATCAATGTCTTTTCCATGAATATGAATATATCATTTATTGTATGATATATGGATACAGAGCTATCGTTTATTGGTCACGATCCCGTGAAAGGGTTGTAGGCCAAGTTTTCCAGTAAGGCTTTATGAAAAAGTAAACCATTTTCGAGATATTATTTCTATTATTTATTTATTTTTTTTCAAAGTGAGGGATAGGCAACTTTTAAAATGAATTTGAAAACTGTTGTATGGAATCCTTTTTGCATAGCTAATAATGCGTAGTTGTTTTTTTTTTAATGATCTGCAGGCTAAGTAACTTAGTGCTTTGTAAAATAAAATCGGCTTTTTTGTCAATGGAAATTACGAAAATGATTAGACTTGCAGAGTTTTGGCTGATTCAAAAATGTTTGCCGATTATTCTTATTTTATTGTTGATAATTCTTTGTTACTGTGTCCTCAAACTACAAATAATAAAATAGTTTGGTTCCATACAATAGTTTTTTTTTTATTAATTTAAAAAATTGCCTACCACTCACGTGAAAAGAAAGAATAAAAATAATAATATCTCGAAAATGGTTCACTTTTCCCTACAACTCTTTCACAGGATCGTGACCAATAAACAGTAGCCCTGTACACGTATATATATATATATATATATATATACACTACCGGCGAAAAGTTTCCGGACAAAAATTCAAAAAAAGTTACAGACCGATTTTTTATGCCATTTCGCCGATAGTTGACATAAATGAATTTAATAAACGGCATTTTGAAGGGGAGGAATTCACCTTCATTCCGTGTTTGAATTTTTTTTTACTATTTTTTATACGACTAGTACCCTTTTTCGAAAACGACCATTCTTCGCCTTTTTTTTGTTCCTTTCCTGGTGGATCCCGTTCACAGCAAAAAATGTTCTCATGCGTTTCTCTGATCGGAATCATAAAGAGGGAAGCTCAAGGTTCAATTTTGTTTTTTTTTTAAAGCTTTGTACGATTTTTTTCTAAAGATATTTTGATCTTTTTGAAAAAAGAGACAATTTGATAAATAACGTGTAATGCGAAAACGACACGGATTCAAGGAAAACCTCAAGATAGTAAAAAGTTGAATCGGTTTTCGTTGAGTTCGCGCGAATTTGTTCAGATTTTTTTTCGAAATTTTTTTTTCACCTTTTTTCGGTAAAAAATCAGATGATTTAATTACCGTAACTCGAGAACTAAGGCGTTTGTGGTAGATTTCAGGAGAGGAAAAAATTTTATTTTTCTATTTTCAACGCAATAGATTTCAGATTTTTTTTCGACATTTTTTTCTCGAGTTACGGTAAGTAAATCATCTGATTTTTTACCTAAAATAGGTTAAAAAAAATGTCGAAAAAGAAATCTGAAAATATTCTCGCGAACTCAACGAAAATCGATTCAACTTTTTACTACCTTGAGATTTTCCTTGAATCCTAGTCGTTTTCGCGTTACACGTTATTTTCCAAATTGTCTCTTTTTAAAAAAAAATCAAAATATCTTAAGACAAAAAAATCGTACGAAGCTTTAACAAAAAAAACAAAATTGAAGCTTGAGCTTCCCCCTTTATGATTCCGGTCAAAGAAATGCATAAAACAAAATTTTGTCTGTAAACGGGGTCCACCAGAAAAGGAACCAAAAAAAGGCGAAAAATTGTCGTTTTCGCAAAAGGGTACTAGTCGTAAAGAAAATAGTAAAACATTTTCAAAAAAAAACTAAATGAAGGTGAATTCCTCCCCTTCAAAATGCCGTTTATTAAATTCATTTATGTCAACTATTGGCGAAATGGCATAGAAAATCGTTCCGGAACTTTGTTAAATTTTTGTCCGGAAACTTTTCGCCGGTAGTATAAATGTGACCTGGATTATCCAAAAAGCGACGTCGAAAAGGAAAATCTAAATGCTTCGTATAAACACCTTTTCCAATCACCCCTATCTATGCTCTACGTTTTTTTTTTTTTACTTTTCGAGAAAAAAGCATTTTTAATTTTTCTTTTTTGCGTATTTACTTTCCTGGCAATTTTTTTACTTGTTCTATTTTTATGTAGTGTACTGTTAAGCAAAAAATAAATTACCAACCGAACACCAACGTAAACGCCGAAGATTTTGATCAAAAGTTTAAAAAATAGTCTTGAGAGGATCAGTCACTAAAGTTCAGATGATAAAAAAAAACTTATACTAGTCTTCATGATTCCGAAATGTTTCTATAAACCTCTCAGAGGAAAGTACATACGCAACAGAGAAAAATTAAAGATCTATGCTACAGGAAAAGTCGAGAAAAAAAAATTAACAAATGCTTCTTTCTCGAAAGGTGATGGGGGTGATTCGGTTCGTAGTGAAAAGTATTGATGCGAGGCATCTAGATTTTTTATTTGGACGTCACTTTTCGGGGCACCCTGTATATATTTATCTATAACACTGTCCGTATGATAAATTGGAAATATTAAAAATCGTTATTAAAAAAGAAAAAAAAACTATCACACGAAACACTGAATCGAGAACGATGAAATGTTTGTCATCAACAAAAAAAAAATTCTACACCTTTCACGACCGTGGTAATCTATAGATTCAAGTGTTTTATTGCTCGTTACTCACTCCGCACTTTGTAAAATTAAACGTATATATTATTGCCGAGAATTTTAGGTTAACGTTTCTTCGTTTACGATGCAAATGTATTTGCTTCTATCTAAAACTCTCGTAATTTTGTATTGTTGCAATTTCACAAAACCGACGTGTTGCGAATAACTTGCGACATTGTTGCTCCGAGAAAATAGTAGTGGACGTGCAAACCACTGAAGTGAAAAAGAACGAGAGCAAACGACGAAGCGAGAGAGTTTGATTTGTTTAATAATTGTACCTTGATTACAATTGTGAGGCAAATGAGACGATACGTGATAAATTTATTCCAACGATAATACAAAATAATCCAAACAAAAGGAATAATAAAAAATAGGGAAAATCACGAAGTAATACAAAATGAAAACAAAAATCCAAAATAATAGAAAGTAGTAAATTATCCAACCAAAAAGAATAATACAACATTACAAAATAACGAAATTTAAAAAAAATACAAAATCGCGAAATTAAGAAACAATAGAAAATCACGAAATAAAGATGTAATTGAAAATAGAGGAATATTTACAAACAAAAAAAAGCGTCAAAATTAAAGAGAATGTACACGTATAAATAAGTTTATGGACGAACATTTTATGTTCTGTAACAATAAGAAAAATAATAAAAATAAATGGGAACCAGAGAGCGAGAGAAATTCACGTACTCCGTACGAGAGACTTTTCGCGAATGATACGCGCTTATTTGTGTGCACTACATTGCACACTCTCGGTCGCTTTTTACGAACATCGAGACATTATGTAACGCGAGTTGATGTATATCCTCGGTTTTAGCTCTCTACGGATACTCGTCGCCCCGCAATGTGTATGATTCTTTGGTGGCGTCAAATGGTAAAGTAAATAGAATTAAAAAAAGACGCAACACTTCTGGTATTTCTGCCTTACGCTTATTCGTCAAGGCGTCGCGTCTTCTTTTTCGTCATTCCTAAAAACGGAGAATTAATGCTCTGATCCTCGAGTTGGCTCGATTCGGTTGGACTCGTAAAAAAAATCGACAGCTATTCGTTAATTTATCTATGGGAAGGTCTGAAACAAAGTGCAGCCCATTTTTTAGGTCCCCGGTGATTTTTTCGTCAACGCAAAATTTGTTCTTCGAAAATATATAATTCCTTGCACTGACAATTATTTTGGCAATTTTTTCACCGAAATTAACAATTATTGATGTTTTTTTTTCAGATGGATTCATCGACTCGAGGTAAGGGAGAAAAAAATAACATATTTGTATAAATTTTGACTAAGTTTTCGAACTTAGTATTCGATAAAAACGACGAGGAAAATATTTTACAGATAAAATATATAAAATAATAAATGTGATAAATAAAAGTATTCGTCATTCATGAATTTACGAGACGTATATTTTATTTTTGTAATACGTATCGCCTTTTTTCTTAAATCTCGTGTACCTTAATGTATGAAATACATACACTTCCTATACATATGCGTATGTGATATCCACAGGGTATAACGTTACCAGCGTTTCTAATGTAACGCCGGTGGTATCGGATCTGGTTCTATAATCAAGCGCGATGATACAGTTCCCCGGAAAGCCGAGAGTAGCTTTATAGTGTTGGTTGGATTCTGCGCACGTGATATCGATCGTGCTTCTCGATCTTGGAGATCCGCTTTGCTTCCACTGATAATTAATACTTTTCTCTCTCTCTCTCTCTCTCTCTCTCTCTCTCTCGCTCCCCCTCTCTCTCTCTCTGTCTGTAGCGAATATCGTGGTATTTAACAACTCGCTGCGCCTAATTAGTACTACAATCTTAAAAAAGACGAATAATCATTTTCTCATACGAAAGTTTCCACTGATGTAAAAAATCGTAAAATAAATAGAAGATAAATTTGAAAAAAAAACAAGGGGACATAAAATAATTCGTGAAAAAATATGAAATAATTTTGAAAGGACTCGGGGACAAAATAATTCGTGAAAAAATACAAAATCATTTTTTTTTAATTCGAAAACAAAACAATTCGTAAGAAAACATTTAAAAAAAAACGAGAGGACTTAAAATTAATTGTAAAAAACAATACATTTTCGTAAAACTCGAGGACAAAACGATTCGGAAATTTGAAATAAAAAAATTAAAAAACACGGCGACATAAAACAATTCGTAAAAAAGTTGATAAAAAAAATAACAATAACAGTAAAGGGGGAGAACGATTATTATTAGTTGACGAAGAAATTTCAAAAGCCCATTGAACGAATTTATGGCCGACTCAGAGGGACAAGATTAAAAGAAGAAAAACAAACAAATAATTAGTAATTCAGTAAAGATCGTGCAATAAGTTCTCGTTCAACAATATCATCTGAAGCTCACTTATTTATTTATTATTACGATTTTAATGTTTTATAATATTTATCTCAAATAAAACAAGAACAAAAAAAATTTATCAAGTGTCATCCACCCTAGGAAAAATCCCTCGCCTCGGTCATCGCCCCAGAGCGACAAAACCATTATATTCGCTCGATAAACAAGTGTCTTTTATCGTCCTCTTTCTCCCTCACTCTCTCTCTCTCTCTCTCTCTCTCTCTCTCTCTCTCTCTCTCTCTCTCTTTCTCTACATCAACCACCTGCCCATCCAGCGATACCTGATATTCGCAAAAAACACGTTTCGACGAGACCCCACTAATTTTTTTTTCACGCACTATTTTTTACACATCGCGGTCCAAGACGTTTGCGTATCTCCATATTATTATTATTGTTTCACAAATTATATTTTCGTCGTTTGTATTTTGTGCGTCGTTGACGCTTTGACCGCGGGAACGAATTTCAGAGGCGGCTACACGGTGATACAACGAAGGGTGCGCGAGCATTAATGCGCGGTTCGAGACACGTGTGTGTTTTCACCGTGGTCGCCCTGACGCTACTGTCAGTACAATCGCAGAGTGTACCGAGGGGCTCCACAGCTGCTTGAACGCACGATCAATACGTTCTAGATAGTCGAGATCGTTCAGATAAACCGGCTACGCACATGTATCGATCTGCACGAATGTTAAAAGGGCGTAAAATCCGTTTCTACCGAGTCTTCTATACGCCGTTCTGATTTTGGGATGTCCATCTGGGAACATTATGTGTATATATATATATATATATATATATATATATTGTTTTTTTTCTGCGTGTATTCATTAAGGGGCTATTCTACTGTGATGGCTAAAAAAATAAGCTATTTTGAGAATTTTTTTTGCCAAAAACTGTTGCGCGTATCGGTACAAACTTTTTTTTCGCATAAAAGTACACTCTTACAGAATAGAAAACAATTTTTTTTGTTGCATATAAATGTATATTTATTTAACAATTGATAATCGTGTAAAGGCATGAAAAAAAGTATGTCACTTGCGTTGATAATTTGCCTTCTCCAGGAATTTAGAACAAAAGATTGACAAAGATTCCTAATCTGTATGAGTGTCGCTATCGCCCGAACTAGAATTATTATTTTATATTGCAAAATAACAAAATGGCGTCGTTTTTTTTTTGCAAAAGTGTTCGAAAAACACGTTTTTTTTTCGTCATAATTCGGGCGAAAGTATAAGTAAAAATTAATATTTTTAAATAATTCTAGTTCGGGCGATAGCGACAATTATATAGATTAAGAATCTTTTTTATTTTTTTTTGTTTCATATTACCTGGAGAAGCGCAAATCATCAACGCCAGCGACATACTTTTTTTCCACGCCTTTACACGATTATAAATTGTTAAATAAATATACATTTATATGCAAGAAAAAAAATGGTTTCTATTCTATAAGAGTGTACCTTTAAGCGAAAAAAGTTTATACCGATACATGCAACGGTTTAAAAAACAAAATTATTAAGAAATAGCTTATTTTTTAGCGTTCATAGCAGGATAGCCCCTCAAGTGCGAACGCTGGCCATAATAAAATATTTTTGGTCATAATGGAATATTTTTAATATGTAGTAGCAGTCACACAGATAATCCCTCCCCCCCCCCCCCCCCCCTACATTACGTTTCCCCTTACGAAATTTCCTTATTTCTAAACTTATACTCTACTGTCGTTTTGCCTTTCGTTTCCTCGTGCATTCGTTACCTCGTTTACAATTTTTCCAATTAGTTTGTCGAAATGCTTTATACATGTATAGTTCAGTCACAGGCTTCTTTTTCAACACCGTCTTTATCTTTCTGTCGATTTGCTCGCCCTCTCCATCTCATATTCATTTTTCCAGTTTTTCTATAATTTCTTTTTCAATTATTTCCTTTGCTTTCACGCATGCAGCAATATGCACTAAGATTTCTACTTCGTTTTTATAAATCCTATACTTGTTATCACTATACCTATTTCCTTCTTTCCTCACATTTCCTAATTATAATCTCGCCCAAGTTAACTTTGTTTAGGCCTTTATATTTGCATCATCTCAATACTTCTCTGTCTCTATGATATTCTTCTTGTTTTTGTATTGTGGGCATTACGTCGATTTTTCAATTTTGTTCCAATCCTGTTGGATCTCTTGGATGACTTTTGTTCTCGTCTTCCTTTCTACTATACTCTCGATTTTCCTTGTATCATCGTTTGCTATAGGTCTCCATATATTTTCTTCTTCTATTTGCTTCATTGCATATTTTACTTCGTCTCCCCATTTTGTTGGGTTCTCGCCACCTTTTTGAGGCATTTCTTCGGCCATCTTTCTTCCACCATCTTCATTATCTCTATCACATAGATCGATTTGATAGAAATAATGCTCTTTTCCATGTTTCTGTCGTTATACCACTATATCTCGCTCCATCCGCCATACTTCATCGTGTTCCTATTTAGTCCAATGGCCATTTTAACATAGCCTCCTTGGCGTCTTTCCACTAGCTCCCGTCTCTTCCACCGCCATACCTCATTCCCGTATAAAATCCCACTTTCAACTATCGAAGTCATAAGATGTAGTCTTCTTTTCAGGCTATTTATTCCTGCCTTTTTAAATATTCCCCAAGTCGCGTTAGTGGCTTTTCTAATTTTCTCCGTTATATTTTTTAATGTGTTTCTTAAATGTGTTTCCTGTGGAAAAAAAAAATACTCTTAAATAACGGTATTCATCTACAATTTCCAATTCCAGGTTGTTATATTTTCATTTTTTATTTTTCGAGTTGCACCTCCTCCGTCCCACCTTTTTTCAATTGTTACAATTTTTGTCTTTTTAATATTTACCGTTAGTTTATTTTTTTCCACATATTTTTCTAATGAGTTCAACATATCCCTTAGGTCCTCTTTTTCCATCTGCCAATAAAACATTATATTTGATGGAGAGACTGAAGAGCGAAGGGCTAAGAGGGTACCCTTGTCTCACCCCTCTGATTCAAACGTTCGGTCGTTCCTTACCCCGCAATTTCGCCATTTATAGTTTTGTCATACTTATTTTCTATCATTCCGAACAGTCTTCCTCGTATCGCTATTTCTTTGATTTTCATTTTCTTTATATGTATATGTGAATATACATAAAATGTATATATAAAATATACAAAATATATACAATTATCTGGAATGATCGAAAACTATATGATGTTGAAGTTTGCATCGTTGCGTACGCAACGATTGTTATCGTTTTCTTTATTTTTATCATCATCCAAAATCTTGTTTTTCAGAATAAAGTCGTGAATCTCTTACGAGGATGCGTAAGAACGTACAAGTGATTTTCAGAGCCTGAATCGACGAAAAAGAAATTTTATCAATTGAAAGGAATTTATTTCCGTTGCATTACAATGATGCAAACTTCAACATAGTTGAAAACTTTTGACCGGTATTGTGTATCAATTTGTAAATAAATGTACAAGTATTTCTAAATTATTTTTGCCGAGGAGGGTACTCGATCTATATATATATATATATATATATATATATATATTGAGTAAAGTAAAAAGTTCTGAGCGTTTTCCGCTAGATGTCTTTAGTGAGCCATATCTCACGATGTATACATCGCATCAGGCCATACTATAAGGCGATTTAAAGGTGACATTACGCTTCAAAAAAAGTTCTTTGACAGTTTTGTGTTTGGTGAAGCCAGTTGTGTGTTACAGCGTTCCAAAATGGAGGTAAAAAAAGAGAAAATTCGATACATTCTTCAGTACCACTACGACCAAGGTGAAAAGGCGGAGTAGGCGGCCAAAAAAATTTGGGCCGTTTATGGACCCAATACAGTATCGAATGCAACAGCAAAGCGGTGGTTCCAACGATTCCGTTCTGGTAATATGGGCGTCGAAGATAAGGCACGCTCTGGTAGGCCAATCGTCGAAAATTTCGATAAAATCATGGAAATCGGCGAGTCGGACAGGAATGTCAGCACTTATTCCATTGCCCAGGAACTGAAGATTAGCCAGAAAACCGTTTGGAACCATTTGCACAAGCCTGGTCTCAAGAAGAAGCTTGATGTATGGGTGCCACACAAATTGACGCAAAAGAATCTTTTGGACCGAATTGATGCCTGCGATTCTTTGCTGAAACGTGTAACGAAATCGACCCATTTTTGAAGCGGATGGTGACTGGCGATGAAAAATGGGTCACATACCAGAACAACAGCCGAAAAAGATCTCGGTCCAATCGCGGTGAGCCGGCCCAAACGATCGCCAAGGCCGGATTAACGGCCAAGAAGGTTTTGCTGTGTGTTTCGTGGGATTCGAAGGGAATTATCCACTATGAGCTGCTCCCATCGGGTCAAACACTCAATTCGGACCTCTACTATCAACAACTGGCCAGATTGAAGCAGGCGATCGACCAGAAGCGGCCAGAATTGGCCAATAGGAAGGGTGTTGTGTTCCATCAAGACAACGCCAGGTCGCACACATCTTTAACGACGCGCCAGAAGCTCCGAGAGCTTGGATGGGAGGTTCTATCGTACCCGCCGTATAGTCCAGGACCTGGCACCAAGCGATTATCACCTTTTCAAGCATTTACAAAATTTTCATGATGGTACAAAACTGGCCTCAAGAGAGGCTTGTGAACATGAGCTGATCAAGTTTTTTACCAATAGGGACGAGGACTTCTTCAATCGCGAAATTATGAAATTGCCTACAAAATGGACAAAAGTTATCGACCAAAACGGCGCATATTTAATCTAAATCGGATAATCGTAACTATGTTAATTTCATCGTCGAAATAAAGCGAAAAAACGCTCAGAACTTTTTACTTCATCTAATATATATATATATATATGCACATCGAAGTATGTGCGGGTGTTTTGATTAACGCCGAACTTTGATGACAAAAGCGTTTCTCACTTTATTCCGTTCAATTCGATTATTTCCCGAGGTTATCTTTATTTTTCACCATTGATTTTTTTTTCCGTGCTTCGAAACTGCGTGCACTCGCGCGATGTTCTACCGGACAAATGACGAGATCCTGTTCGCGAAGCGCGCGAGCTGGTGAACGAAATCGTTCACTTCCGGTGGGTATATACATATACATATACACCTGTGTGTGTGTATATATTCGTACACGAGTCGCGGGGCGCGCCTCGGCAATAAATTTTCCGAGCTCCATTTTACGAGTGCAGTATGCATCTCTCGATTGACGTTTCAGCGTGTCTCTCATCCGCATACTCTTCGGCCCATTCATTCTCATATGTGCATGATAGACCGACGTCGGTCGGTCGGGCCATATTTTTTTTTACGTTTGCCGATGCAACGAAAGAATAATGAGCCTATATTGCATTTCGATCAGACGAAACACAGGAAATACATTATCCTCTTGTCTTGTTCCTTCCAATATACTTGTCACGTTTCAGGAAGTAACGCGATAAAAAAAAAACTTTTTATACAGTATTGTTATATTTTTTTTTTCAAATTACAGGGTAAATGTGTTGAAATGGCAATGGGTACAAATGGAGGAAAATGGTTAGTCTTTCTATACATAATTAGTCGCACCTGTTAATAAAAGGCACGACGATACCTTTCTTATTTTTTTTTCTTCAAATAACAGACGTGTTAGTGGAAAAAAAGAAAAAAAATTTAACATTTTTTCACCGCAGTTTTAAGTCATGAACCTATTTTTTCTACCTTTCTCGTATTCGCGAGATATATCGTGTTTTATCTTTATTTATTTAATTTGAGCCTAATCTTCATTTATTTAATGTGAATATATTTAATATTTAAAAAGAATAGCTTGAACAAAAAAAAAATTGGAAACAAATAGGGTCGCAGTAGGCTGCACGAGAAGGAAAAAACCTATTTGATTCAAATAGATTCTTTTTAAATTAAATATTTTTTTGGTAATGTACTAATACTATTACGACTTTTTAATGATTAATCGTATCTATTATTGCGATTAATGTATTATTATTATAAATTAATTTTACAATTACATGAGTTATTAAATATTAATTACGGTTAATATATATTATTACAATTATTATTAATATAATTCTAATAATAATAAGTTGAAAATAACTACAAAAATTATTTATTCAAGCAAGATATCTCCTCAACTGATGTTCGATCGACCGAGGCTCGTTATTAACGGCGGGATGCAAATGCTAATTGCTCGCTGGGCACGATACCAAAGTCCCTGACCCCCCACCGTAACGCTCCACCCCCGCCGCCGTTGTATTCACGTATGAATACGTTGGCAATATATATTTTCAAACGATACACTAAACGCGTAGTCGTTGTTTACGGCTCGTGAGACACCCCCGCTTATATATACACTACCCCACCGAGTTGCTGTTGAATGCGCTTGCAAAAGGTACGACACTTTATTTGCATACACGTGTATATACGTGTGAAGCCACCGAGTCGCTTGATTCAATTATCGCGTCGCAGGGTCAAAAGAGAAACGTTGGATTCTCTTTTTTTTTCTTTCCTTATTCGCTTTTCGTTTCTTCCCTCTCGACAACCATGGCGCGGAAGCTTTAGTCCCGATCGTGTTACTCCTAAATACGTATATATGCACGATTATACGCTCCCTTGTCGGGGCATCGCTTCACGCGTTGAACCGTGTTTGATATGCGCATTGGACAGTCATCGAGCTTGCGTCTCGTTTTATTTATGGAACGCTTGACATTGGTGGGCGTTATTCGTTTCACGTTTTACGTGTGTGCATGTGTGTACGTGTTTTTGGAGATTATTTTATTTTAATGACTCACAGACAAAACATTAGTTATTTGTCAATTTTTTAATTACTCAAATTGATCGTTGGTTCGAAGTTTTTTTCCAAGCTTTTATTTAACTTGACTTGGTCTAAGATGCAAAACGAAAAATCGCTATTTCACCCATTTCCCGACTACTTAGAGCTCTGAAATTTTGCAAACATGCATCTGAGAGGTGACAATGGATGATTGAACTGAAAAATAAAATCAATCAAAGATTGAAAAATAGAAAATAATTTATATGTAAAAAAAAAGTTTTTTTTTTTAACCCTTCGTGGTCGCCCATCCAAATTCAATCGCGGTGGTCACACTTGGGTCGATTCTACCCATTCAGTTTTCATAAAAGTATTGTGGCGAAACTATCGGTCCGCAGTGGTTCAAAAAATTACGGAGCATGCTTTGAACTATCTAGATGGTGTAAAAAAAAATTATTTATAAGAAATAAAATGGCGACATGTTAAAAGAATTCCTAAAGAGGCGAAAACGCAAAAAAGACACTTTTTCGTTCAAAAAATTATAGTTCGGTGAATTTTCAACATTTTTACCGAAAATTTGGACTTTTGGAAAAAAAATTGCAGCATAGTGCGCGTTCGAAAAAAGGTATTTATTCCAACATGTGAAGAGGGTAAATTTTATGGCATGAGGATACTTCAAACTCCAGGTAAGATGGTGAACACAGTCATATTTGAAGCCGGAAAATATTATACAATGGGTAAAAAAAGTATTTGCACATGTCGTATTTTTCAAATTATCCTGCGAAAAAAAATGCTTGAGCATTTTATTTTTTTTGAACATTTTTTTTCGTACATTTTATTTTATCTTCGAAAAAAACGCTGAAATATTTTTTTTTTTGCAGGATAATTTGAAAAACACGAGGTGTTTTGCATGAAATAATTTTTTTTACCAAGTTACCTGTATGTGACTTTAAATATAAGCTCGAAGCGCTCAAAATTTGGACATATAATCTTTACAAAGCTACCTTAGATTTCTTAAATAAAAATCCTGAAACTTAGTATAAACGTGTAATAATAATTGCCCTGATTACTATTGTGCCAAATTAATTACGCTTAATAAAACTGAATTGATCAAACTTATTAAACTTTTAAAAAGTTGAGCGCCACAAGCTTTTATTTATAGTTATATATAGGTAAAAACAATTATTTTCTACTTTTCAGTACATTAAATAAAAACTGGTTAAAAAAAAAGAATTTTTTCAACATATAAATTTCTCTTTTCGATTTAATCGTGTCCTTACTGAAAATAATAACGTAGAACTTATGATTATTCGTCAATTTTCGTTTCCTTGTTCGGTTCTGCATTTGTTTATTCTTTTCTGAATAATTTTTTTTTGTGAATATCTTATACATTTTTTTTATATGTCCTTTGCAATTTAATCATTTTAAAGAACATTATTATATATTGATTTAATATCGGGCATAATTCCGTAGAGAAAATTGAGTAAATTTTAAACGCAAAATATTTACCAAAAAAAGCGATTTTAATCAATTAAATATGTTCCATTTTGTTTAATGGCTTTCTGTAATTTCTCCATGAGCTTAATTATCCCTCTTTCATAGAAGTCCTGAGAGCTTTGGGCAAAGAAGTTATCCAAGTGGTTTTTGGGGTCGTCCAAGGAACTGTAGGTTACATTATTCGAACTGTTCTGTAGCGAACAAGTGATAGTCTGAGTTGCAAGGCCCGAATGATGGGTGCACAAAAACATCCCACCCAAGCCGCAACAACTTTTGCCGGGTCATCAGAGAAACGTCTGGCTAGCGTTGTCCTGGTGAAACACTATGCCCTTTCTGTTCGCCAATTTGGATCGCTTCTGATCAATTGCTCGCTTTAATTTGGTCAGTTATGAGCAGTCTTTGGTTGAATGAACGAAATTTTCTAAACACTAAAAAATCACAGACAAATCACCTCTTGGAATTTCATTATACGTAGAGAATAGATATTTACAGATTTACAGACAAAGCACGTTCTGTGATTTATAAATTTTTGTTAACTACTCAATTTAATCGTTGGTTTGACCTTTTTTTTCATTTCCCATATATATGCTGCTCATTGGAAATAATAACGGGCTGCAAAGACCATTCATGAAAATGAAAATAAATTACACAGAACTGATGATTATTCGTCAATTTTTGTTTCTCTGTTCTTTGTTTCGTTTGTTTATTCGTTCGTGTGCGTTTATTTTTTCGAATATGATCTTTTGTTATGTCTGCTTACTGTAATTGTACTGAACTGTATAGCGTAATTGCCCATTAGCCTAAATCCTATTCCAGACCTCAAGGTGTGTTTCTACGAAAGGTTCATCGAAATCGATTCAGTAGTTCTCGAGTCATAAACGAACAAACATATAGACCCTACAGTTTTGTTATATATATATTTATATATATATATATGTGCGTGTGTGTGTGTGTGTACAGTGAAACCTCGCTTATGCGTTTTGCACTCATACGTTTTTTCATTTATACGTCATATTTTTCTGGCCCCGGCATGTTCCGCCTATAAAGAATGTAATAAAGTTCGATTTCTACGTTTTCCACTTATACGTTTTTTTGCGCTTATATGTTATTAATTTTCTTCTCCAGCGTCCGTTTCGAGGTCTGTTTTTCTCAGTTCTACGTTAAACAGTGTTCTGTGACACAAAAAGAAAACCGACAATAATTTTTAAAAAATCACAACCCGTACCTTAATTTTTTCCAGCGTAAAATTCTAGGATTATAGTATGTATGCATGTAAAGGGTGTCTCAAAATGACCTGGCATTTTAAATTGCGCGCCATTTTTTTTTGTAGCGAACATTGAGTACTAATCTTTGACAACTGGCATCAGGAAGTATTGAGGTTTACACGGAGAGAATTGAAAAGTAATTTTTGTCGTGAATTTCACGGTAAAAATTACCGTGATATATTTCAATGTGGTGACAAGTGAGAAAAGCATAATAATTCGTATGCGACAAGTTTTTTTTAACTCACGTTACAGAAAATTTCAAATACGTAGCTAAAATTTTACTATACAAGAAGGGTAGCGCGCACGATAATTTTTACCGAGAGCACAATACATTTTCCTATAACACTCATTAAATTTTATAATAAATCTTAAAATAACTGTTATAAAGACGATACTTTTTTATCGACATTTTTGAAAGGCATAAAATAATAAAAGCACAGTAAAATTTCGCTGATATTATATGTTTTTTAAATTTAAGTTTTGCGTATTTTGTTACACATCAAAATTTACTAGAAAATCTGGTAAAATTTTCTATCTGAAGAAGAAATTTTATTTTATTTTCGTGAAAATCTGTGTTTTACTCAGTAATAATAAGCGAAGTTTCAGGGTTGTCATCTGGTTACCGTTACTGCACGGTAATTTTTAACATTTAATTCTCTCCGTGTAGTCATGGAGAATTATACGATAGAGCAATGCATAGAAATTGTGAAAATGCAATGTGAAACAATGCAGTTATTGCAGACGAAGTTTCATGGCCAGTGTTATCTCGCGCCGCGGCGATGTGGATATGCTACCAAGATCGTGCCATTTGATGCCATTGGACTTCTTTCTTTGGGGTTTTCTAAAAGAAAAAGTGTATGCCATTGATTCACAGACCATTCCGGAGGTCAAGGAAGCAATGGACGTACCATTAATGAAATTAGTCCGCAATTATGCCAAAATGTTATTGAAAATTTCGTCAAAAGAGTGAACGTTTGCAAACAGGGACGAGGTAGCCATTTATCGGATATTGCGTTCCACATATATTTATTTATAGGAAAATGTCTGTTATTTTCTAGTGTAAAACGTCAAAGCTTTAATGTTACAAACTCGCATAAAATAAAAATTCGGAACGAAAAAAAACAAAGATTTATTCGGCTCATTACTTCGTTACTACCATTCAAATTTTGAATTGGAAAACCAAATATTATGATCTAGGTACTGCTGTTAAAAAAATATCACGACTTATGCACCGATCGCCATTTTAAAATGCTAAAGAGTTTCCGATACATACTGTATTTCACTTCTACGTTATTCTCATTTATACGTCATACTTGCTGTACCCCTTGAAAAACGTATAACTGAAGTTTCACTGTATATATAAATGTACACTCGTTGAGGTGGGATCATATGCATACATAATTGATGGCCAAGCCGATAATCAAAACGCGGACGCCCGGAGGGCGTTAATGCAAATTCCCTGCAGGGCGTAATTATTAAATCCGAATGGGGAGATAAAGAGAGAAAAGTATGTGAGGGAAGCTCGGAATGTCGCTGGGGAGAGCAGGATTGAGAGACACCAAGTGGGAGAGACAGAGAGCGAGAGAGAGAGAGAGAGAGAGAGAGAGAGAGAGAGAGAGAGAGAGAGAGAGAGAGAGAGTGGAGGGGGTGGCTGGATCAGGAGAAAGGCATTCGCATGTTCAATTATGTAGTGCCAAGATCAAAGAATGTTAAACTCGTAACCAGATATATATATATATATATATGAACCGTTATCGAATAAACAGTGTTCTGTGGATTTTTCAGAAATCGCGCCCTACTGCGGCGGTGGTAAAATCACGGAAGAACCAAAATAGAATTTTCACAAAAATTTCAAGCGCTCGTGCGCGATATATATATATGGCTTAGTCGATGTCTATGACGGGGGGCCGTCAAACGTGCGAAATGGTAGCAAGGTCGAGTAAGGAAGAAAAGACAGGATGAGTCGGTCACACCTTGCGATCGCGTCATTCTTCTCTGTGGGCTGCCTTGAATGGCGTATATAATAACTAACCGATCGCGGACGTGCCCATGATTCGTCTCTGGGCGCATTTACGTGCTCATGTGACATATGTATTTATATACAGGGCGATCCGAAAAGTGACGAGCAAAAGGAAAATCTACACGGACAGAAAAATCCTTTTCATATTCTAGATGCGCCTATTTGATTTTTTTTAAATTTGAATTAACTAGATGTGAAATCAAATTTTTCCTATTCCTTTCCACTCTTAAGGGGCGAAAACCCTTTACAATGTTAAAAAAATCGATTCTTTTTTCACACATTTCGAAAGTATAATATATTGAGAGTATACTGGAAAATCGAAAAGTCGAAATATGAAATACTTAGGAAGTTATAGCACGTAGTCGATAGCACGTCGGGACCGCATGTTTGTCGTATTGAAACTTTAAACGCGATTATCTCGTAACTGCATTTTCAAAAACTGCTCATGTTATAGCTCAAAAAGTTATTGATCGACCCGGCTGAAATTTTGGGAGGTTTCTCAGTATAACATTATCGGAAGGATACACCTAAAGTTTTAAGGTTATCGCGTAAATAAATTACTTTTTTAGGGTAGAAAATTCATTGTATTCTAAGAACTCACGATGAGAATTATAAAGATATACTTCTTTTTTAAAAATTACCCGCATATAGTGAGTAGTTTTTTAATTATTTTTTTTTGTACAGATGGGAACCGATTTTTCAAAAATATTGATAAAAATTATAGCTTTGGAATCGTTGGAAATTATCTTGACTATTTCCCTACTTCGTTTGATCCACAACTTTCGGACCACCCTGTATATATATATATATATATATACAGGGTGGACCACGCAACGTGTGCACCTCTTTTACGACCAAAATATGCCTTGCACAAAAAAATGTTTTATACAAAAGTTACATGGTTTATAAGGCTACACTATGTGGTGCATTTATTTTTTTTATAGGTGGAGGCGCTTCGAAGATTTGAAGGTCAACTTTATTTTTTCAAATGGAATGCTATATTTTTTATAGCGTAATATGATAGAGTATCGAATTCTGAGTAAAAAAGTATAGACCTTTATTAGCCCTAGAGTTAATAGCTAACGAGTAATTTCACTTTATTACTTTAAAATTTTCTGCACATAATATCAAGTTGGAGATTCATTCATTCATTTTCACTTTTATCGTTCTGATAATAATCACGCACAATCACCGAAGGATACTTTAATACTGGATTACAATCATTGAGAAGATTGTGAATCATGATAAGTGTGTGTGATGTGGTAAATGTGTTCATATTGATAAACACTGTGATGTAAACACTGCTATTCAGAAATTTGTAGTAGATTTGAATCTCCAACTTGATATTACGTGAAGCAAATTTTAAAGTAATAAAGTGAAATTACTCGTTAGCTATTAACTCTAGGGCTAATAAAGGTCCATACTTTTTTACTCAGAATTCGATACTCTATCATATTACGCTATAAAAAATATAGCATTCCATTTGAAAAAATAAAGTTGACCTTCAAATCTTCGAAGCGCCTCCATCTATAAAAAAAAATAAATGCACCACATAGTGTAGCCTTATAAACCATGTAACTTTTGTATAAAACATTTTTTTGTGCAACGCATATTTTGGTCGTAAAAGAGGCGCACACGTTGCGTGGTCCACCCTTCATACAGGGTGGTCCAAAAACTATTAGCACCTTGGATATCTTCGAAACTATAAGGTTCACAGAAGTATTTGCTGAAATGAAATTGCACAGTACGAAAGGGGCCATCCGATAGTGATAATAGTTTTTTTGCAGGTGGAGGTACTTCGGACATTTGAAGGTCAACTCCATTTTTTTAAATGGATCGGTATGTTTTTTTTCTGTATCATGAAAGAGGAGCTTAAAACGAGTTCAACGACCTATAACATAAGGTCATAGAAAGTACAGAAAGGCGATAATACTTACAGTTTCGGTAGTAAATAAAATTACTACGTTTATAGTAAGATAAACGCCTTTCTATACTGTCTATGACCTTCAATGACCTTATGTTATAGGTCGTTGAACTCGTTTTAAGCTCCTCTTTCATGATACAGAAAAAAAACATACCGATCCATTTTAAAAAATGGAGTTGACCTTCAAATGTCTGAACTACCTCCACCTGCAAAAAAACTATTATGGCTATCGGATGGCCCCTTTCATACTGTGCAATTTCATTTCAGTAAATATTTCTGTGAACCTTATAGTTTCGAAGATATCCAAGGTGCTAATAGTTATTGGACCACCCTGTATAGGGAAAACTAGTGTTGAAGCTATTAGACGTCTTCGCGTTCACCACAGTAGCCAATTGTCTTCGAAACCACCCTTGGTTAAATGTCAGCAAATTTATATGAAGGTCATTTCAAAGACTGCCCTCAAAACAGCCACACGTGACGATAGCCAACATTGCACAGATATAACGGGTTCAAAATATCCTTTCCCCATACGTCAATGTGCTGCGCTCTGGAACATTCATTCCATTGGCTTCGACGATCGCGAACTTTCCTGCACTTGTCAATCAAGCGACCTTGATTTTCGCAAAAGCCTTGAAATCCTTGTCTCATATATTTGCACGTTCGGTGGGTGTGTACACCCAATTGTCTCGAAGGTCGCGCTAATTACGGCAATGCCGTTGCGAAGTGAGCTTATTGATTGCGTGTGAAGCAAATTTTTTTCTTAAATCAAATAATACGCAGTTTGAGGAGAGTTTATGTCGAAAGGGCAATTCATATTTTTTCGTGATAAAGATTGATGAGAAATTTTTATACCTCGCAAATTAGAAAATTGTCGTTCAGAGATAAAGGGTGTCTCACAATGACCAAACATTTTTAATTAGGCGCCATTTTTTTTTGTAGCCTTCATAGAGTCACTATTTTCTGACAACTGGGATCAGGAAGTATTGAGGTTTAGTCATGGAGAATTACACGATCGAGCGACGTATAGAAATTGTGGAAAATCACTGCGAAACAATGCAGTTATTGCAGACGAAGTTTCATGGTCGTGTTATTTCGCACCGCGGCGAAGTGAATTGGCCACCAAGATCGTGCGATTTAACGCCATTGGACTTCTTTCTTTGATGTTTTCGGAAAGGAAAAGTGTATGCCAATGATCCAAAGACCATTCCGGAACTGAAGGAAGCAATTGGTCGCACCATTAATGAAATTAGTCCGTAATTATGACAAAATGTTATTGAAAATTTCGTGAAAAGTTTGAATGTTTGCAAACAGAGACGAGACGGCCATTTATCGGATATTGTGTTTCACACATAACCTCCATGTTTGTACCTTATATTAAAATTAAAATAATCGTACTTTTCAAATAAATATTAGGTGTATGACTTAATTTTTACAGATTTTTCAGCAAATTTATTTAATATGAAAAATAGAGAACAACGAACTTAATCTTGGAAATATTGTCCATCGTTTTCTATGACCTTGCGCCATCTCTCAGGTAACATATGAATGCCGTCGCGAAAGAAACTTGCAGGCTTCGAGGCGATAAAGTCATCGACGAATTTACGCACATCGTCCAGCGTTTTGAACTGTTTATCTACTAAGGCGTACTGCATTGACCGGAACAAATTTGTAGTCGGATGGGGCCAAGTCTGGTGAATATGCCGCGTGCGGCAGAACTTCCCATTCCAAATTCAAGAGGGTCTTCTGAGTCGTGCGAGCAAAGTGAGGTCGAGCGTTGTCACGCAGCAGTATGACTTGCCTGCTTCCTTGCCCAGTAAATAGCCTTTTCTGATCAAGTTCTTCGCTCGGTTCGTTCAATTGTCGGCTGTAGCGTTCCGCAGTCACCGTCTGACCAGTTTCCAGGAGTTCGTAATAAAACACACCCTTCATATCCTGTCCAGGGCGCGGCTGGTCACTAAGATCGAAATCACCCCTTCTAAAACGTGTGTACCAATAATTACACGTTTCATAAGACACAACGTCGGCACCAAGAACACTACAAATTGATTCCCCGTGCTTTAGAAGCATTTTGTCCTTGTTGGAATTCGTAAAAAATGCAGTGCCGAATGTGCTGTTTATCAGTTGTCATCGTAATATCTGCTATTCTGAGAGGTTATGTAACTCACGTAGACTTGTCGTTCGGTGTTCTGAAACCTTGCGTCCGATCCTTTCAAAACCACAAAAGACCGCGAAAATATTTCTATTTTAAATATAATTTTAAGCTTGAAGAAAAAATCTGTAAAAATCAAGTCATACACCTAATAATATGTTTTATCAATAAATTAAAATGTCAGGTTATTTTGAGACACCCTTTATTATTCTTCATCGATGATTTTTTAAGTTTTTAGCGGGTTTTAAAGGATTCTGCAAGAGGGCCTTTTTATGGTGAGTTTGGTCGTTTTTTTTTCGTCGTTTGATGTACGATGACTCGTCTACTGATAAAGCGAGTCATTTCTAATGCCAGATTGAAATATCGCCGAATTCTCCAAAGCGAAGATAGCTATCTAGCACTTAATCTCTTGGTACACAAAAAAAACATCATTCGTTATCGCCTTCATCTCCGTTTTGAAAATCGATATTTTCATACGCGTTGTGCATTTTGATGACCTTGTTAATTCTTTTTCAGGAAGACCTTGTTTTTTTTTGTTACATTTATTTTGGCAATGAAAAAAAGAAAATCTTCGCTATTTCGACGTTTCGAACGCTGAAACAAAATTAGCCAGAATGGTTCTTGTTCCAAAAAGTATGTCCATTCCAAAAAGCTGTCTCGATCTTCGTTCGATAAATAAATTCTGCTGGATCTTCGTGACGAATTGGAAATTTTGTCAAATTAATTTATCGCTTCCCCACCCTTGAAGGAAGGTCGAGCGTTTCGTCGACGAAAATCAAAGGATTTGTTAACTTTTTTAGCTTCAAAATTTTCGTGAGCTTCCCTCCATCTTTATAGAGAAAAAAATAAGTTAAAACCGAGACAATTTGGCACGATTTTACATGGAGAATTGTGCATTGACCTGGAATTTTTATTGTGATATTAATTGCGACTAAACTCACGATAAGAATTATTCATGAAAAACTTCATAAGAATTGCTCAGATATTAATTTTTTTCGTCTCAAAAACGATGTAGAACTTATTGAAACTTCCAAGCAAAACTTTGATGCGACGTATCTGCGACTAAGAAAAAAAAAAATCAGTATTCTTTAACGTTCTATCGTCGGAACGTTCGTCCCTCGAAGCCATAATCTCCCTGAAACTTGTCTTTCAACGGCCTCGAATCTCGTCCCGTTACACGCGCGAACATATCGAGCCGGCGAGGGCAAATTCGTTATATCGTTTCGAATTTGACGGATTTTTTTTCGAAATTTTCTAATCAAGGTATATCGTCCTCCAGTGAAGGAATATACCGTACCAACCGCTATTTAGCTTTTCCATCCCTTCGTAAACGCCAAAACATCCGTGTCAATTTCACAAAAAATTGAAATTGAAATTTCAGTAACGTATAATTCCATTGACTCACCCATTTCCTGACACGCGTCGTAGGTACGATGCCCGTTCACGCGCATCGTCGATCAAGAATTTTTTTTTCTCATAGTTTTATGCCATCGCAGCGCGCCCTCGCGCGTTTTTCGCCACCCTCGTGCGTCTGAAATTAGCAAAAAAAAAAAAACAATATTGAGCTCGCGAGCTGTAAAAAATTCGATAAACATGAAAATAAAATCAAATAAAAATAAATCCGTATAATAATTTAAAAAAAAAAAACAAAGAAAAATACGACTACGAATATACATAAAAATAAAATGGAATAACATAAAATAAATATGCAAAAATAAATACATATAATAATGAAAATACGAAGAAGAAAATAAAAGTAAAAGTACAAATTTGAATAAAAAAATAAAATAAAAATCCCAAAATAAATACGAATAATAATCAAACCAAATATTACCGACACTGGATGTGGATGTGCGGTCGAAAATACAATAAAATTACCAAAATAAATACGAATAATAATAAAAAAATACGAAGAAAATAAAAAAAATAGGAATAAAAATAAAAATACAAAGAAATGTGGAACAGAAATAAAAAAAAATAATGCAGGAAAATCTCCATCGTAACTTAATCCGTCACGGAATACGAACATATGAATCACAACAATTCCTCGATCTCCGATTTATTTATTTTTTCTCTCCGTTACAATGAAAAGTTGCACGAATATGAATATGTAAATTGGTGAAAATTTCATTTTCCCTTCTTTTCGCGAAAAATTGGATCGCTTTCTTGGAAACGCAATTGATCTTACACACACACACACACACATATATATATAGTAAATACGAAGCAATCGGATATATCGAGATCGAGAGTTTTCAGTTACGCGACGCGCTCCGTCGCTTTACGACGAGTTTGTAACGGAGAGGGTTGCCCCACCACCCTTCTCCTCGCCCGGCGAGTTACATAGAGAATAGCGTGAGTACATAGTGTGCACGAACGTATTTCTCTCTCGCGCTCTCTCGCGCTTTCGTGTGTGTAACACAAAACCAGTAAGCATTGACCCGTCCGGAAGATTGCCGTATTGGTCGAGATCGCGGTGCACTTGTTTGTTTGACGCTTTAAAGGTGTGGAACAGAACGGTCCATATTGCGGAAAGGTGATTTTGAAGACACTTCGAGGACCGGCCATACAGTAGCCAATCGTCCTCATAATCAAACCCAATATCTTCAAAAGCACCTTTGAATAAATATAAACCGTTCAAGGATTGTTTGATTTTGTATTAACGACATTTTAAGGACCGCCCGGTTCTCCAAATCAAGAATTTGTTTTGCAAACATCAAAGCACCCGAACACAGCTAGATGTGTTGATAGCATACATTATATTCGCTAGAGTCATTTGGATGTCCACGGCGATTTTTTTTCGTCCAGTGCGTTCTAAAAATGAGTGACATCAATTTCGTGCAACGGTGTGCTATCAGGTTTTGCTTCAGACTTGGGCACAGTGTAACGGATTTTTTCTGACGGAACTCTAGGATTTTCCAAAAATCGATTTTTTTTTTGTTAAAAATGTACCTTAGTATCTATGAAATTATATTCCAAAAGATTGTGGGTGTGAAAAATCTCTAAGTACTCGATTTTCGAATTCTAGCGCAATCCCTCTTGATTCGTGTCGTGACTTTCTGCTAACTTTAAACGCGTTTATCGCAAAACTACATTTTTCAAGTCGGCCGGACTCATAACTCAAACAAATTTCAACCGATTCACTTGAAATTTTAACTGTATATTTAGAATTACATTTTCTGAGGCACTACGTAGGATTTTTTTTTCATTATATTGCATAGTTCCTTTTTTATAAACAATTTTCTGACGATTTTCTCGTGGCATTTTATACTTCTTGTTTTAGAAATGCACCATTTTGACAAAAATCAATATATCAAAAAAATCCTACGTACTTCTATAGCTATTCTTATATATAATCGAAAAAACTTTAGTGTCTCATCATAACTGAAAAATTATAGGAGCTGTTGGTCCGGCCGTTGACCTTCCAGCAATAAAGGCGTCATCGGAAAAACGCTGCACAGTCGCCATTTTGACATGTATCGCTGTGAAAAAATAATTTTGTATAGTCAATTACGTGTATAATAAAACCCCTATTTTGTAATTCCGATTTATCTTATGGTTTTGCTGAAAAAAAAATCACAAAATATGCCCTTTTTGGCCTCTGGAGTGGCCTAAGGCATTTTCAGAAGGAAGAGAGTCGATGGAAGATGAACCACTCGGTGGAAAGCCTTCATCTTCAAGAACCGATGAAAATGTCGACAGAACGTACAAGACGATCTGAACGCACAAGATCCCGGATTCTGTCAACATTTTCATCGGTTCTTGAAGATGAAGGCCTTCCATTCCTTGTTTCATCGTCAATCGACTAACTTCGTCTCAAAATTCCTTAAACCAACGAAAAATCTGGGCCCTTGACAAAACACTGTCTTGACAAAACAGTTCCGTGACTGACTGACTGATTGACACGAAGACAACGCTCAGCCTGAACCGGTGAAGATAGAAACATAAAATTTGGAAGATATGTTACTTAGAAGGTGTAGAGGTGCATTGAGAAAGGATTCTTCAGAAATTAATTCCTAAGGGGGTGAAATGGGGTGTAAAAGTTTATATCGAAAATTATATTCCTTGCCTATATCAATTTGAAACTTGGTATAAATATTCCTCAGAACAAATAATAAAACGCATATTTCAGGATTTTTTAAAACAACTTCTAATGAGGGGTGCAACGGGGTGTTGAAATTTGTATAGGAAAATCGAATTCCCTACCAATATATTATTATATATTATTCATTATTATCATCATTAGCCCGGTCATTAGCCCATCATTATTATTATTAATTATTGTCAATCAATATTATCCCGGAGCAATAAAATTTTATAATAATTAATAATATATCGTAATAATAATAAATAATCCTTAATAATAACTATGCACGTGAGGAATTCGGGTGGGTTCTCCTCCGGTCGATTGCTGTATTCCGAAGGCCTTGTATAAAGGTATTCGGAGCGCGCGTTAAAACTTTAGCCGAGATCCGTGCGGTCTCGCCCGGAGAGTGCAAGTCGAGAGTGCACTACCGCAGTGACGTTTGCACTTCTGCATACCGTCGCGCCGCGAACCGCGACCTACCGGTTTATGCTCCCGAGCCTCCGTGACTCGCCTCAACAGCAGCCACAGGTGTCGCCCCCGCTGTTCGCGTATAAAAAATACACATAACGAACGATATAAACTCGGCGATTTTTTGCTATATGTATTTTTCATCATATTTCTTATTATTTTTTACGTAATGACTTTCGGACGAAACGTTTTGCTGAGAACGATAATCTGGAGATTAACATTTTATTGTAATATTGTATAAATATTTTTGACATGGATACATTTTTATGGTGGATTATTAAAATTGTCATAATTAATTCGGAAGAGAATATATTAGGTGTACAAATAAGTTCTCGGCCTGAGAATAAAAACAGGCGTATGGAATATTTGAACAAAAAAAATGTTCTCACCAGGTCTGGTGTCATATAATACCAATCTCGTAAACTATTTATCCCGACAAATAGCTTAATATAACCTCAAAATATATATGTTGAGCACAGTGAGCAAAATGAGTTGCAATTTCGCCCATATTAGGCACTGTATGCTTTTTGCGTTCGAATTGATGAAAAAATACTTCCGAGGCTAAGACGATGATTTATCAGGCATTGGGGGACGATGCTGTATCCATCAGTACCGTGAAGAAGTGGTTTCAAACGTTCCGGAGTGGAAATTTTGACATCGAGGGTGGCTAAAGAGCAGGATGACGAAAAAAAAACTATGAAGACGAGGATTTGGAGCAGTTGTTGGACAAAGATCCTTGCCAAATGCAATCGCACCTTGCTTCTACATTAGGATCTACCCAACGAGAGATTTCCAGTCGTTTAAAAAAAGTCGGCAAATGCCCAGGTGGAAGACGCTGTAAACCAGTATTTTTCGGGTTTAGACAATCAATTTTTTTTCTGACGTTTTGAAAGGTTGGACCAAATGAATCAAGTTGAAGGCAGACTAGGTCGAGAAATACATTTTGTTTTACTTCGAAATATGTGTCTTTCTTAAAAAGGCCGAAAACTTTTCAAATTACTCTCGTAATATAAATATTTATTGTATCAGTTTTTGCATTTTTTTACTTATTTTTCTGAATTAAAAAATGATTCGGAACACTGGTATAAAAATAATGCTCGGAACTTTGAAAATGATTTTTTCGGAGTACATCAAAGTAAATGTAAAATTTTCCAATGTCAAATTCATTGACTACGATCGATCGAAATTTCGTCGACCTGGCCTGGCCTTGAGAAAGTTGCTGTCTCGTATCGCCGATGGAGATTCTCCTGTAGGACGAGATATGAATAAAAATGTGCGTAGACTTCGATCTTGTCTATGTACAAATAAAATAAGAGACCGAGTGTCGCCACTGACACGTCGAATCTCGAGAATACAAACTTTGGCAAACGCGTCACTTTCACGTGCTCTTCTATACTTGAAAAATTCTTCACGTCCCAAAATCAAACAAATATTATCATCAGGCGAACGGTTTCGTCATATGACTCACACAATTGGTCAAGTGTGAAAAGAACTTTGCACGTTCGAGTCGTTGCTCTAAAATATACGGCAAATATTATTATTTTTTTTACCACTCCGCTACACCTTCCACGCTATTTTTCTAAGATTAATAAAATATCATATTCTTTAATTCGCAGAAAAACGTTGAACAGGTACTTCCGACCATCACTTCCGAATAATTGAAATTTCGATTAATCGGAAAAAAAGCACTTTCCCCTAATCTGATGCTGTCCAATGCTGATATTTTTTAGCAAAATTCAATCTGGTCTTTTGATCTTTTTACCGATGAGTGGTTTTTTTTTTACATCAATGCGTCCAATCAGTTTTACAGCCTTCAGACGTCAGACGCAGTACTCCGATTAATGTCGGCACGATTTTCACTACGCAATTCTCTCGAAATGGGTCATTAAATGATTTTTATTTTTCATTGTAAAGATTATGTGCAGTTTTTAAAGCAATATTTCTTTTTTTTCAACAATTAACAACGATATAGCACTATGAAATTGTTTTTTGTTCAGCTCGGCAAAAACGCGCCGAGAGCATCCGAAGTTACCCGAGCGCTCTGTGACGTCACGTTTTGAAAGCCGGTATACGAAGTACTCGTGTAATACGAGGATTCTGTCAACGATGGCAACGACAAATTGTATAAGGCTTGTTTCGTTTCACTTTGTACAAATACGACGAAAAGTGCTCCTAATAGGTATTTCTTAATGTGCCACAAGACATAAAACGACGAAATCTGTCGTTCGATGCAGCACGACGTGTCAACCCGAAATCATCGTCCACTTATTTTTCATGCGAATACCACTTTGATGTCAGTGTAAACGTGTTATAACATAAACTGTATTGAAATATTTTTTTTAATACATCTTTCTCAAAATGCTTATGATGCGTAGCGACAATAACTGACACAATTTATCAAACCTCTCCTAACCTAAAAATGTTGAATCCACGGTCGGTAAATTACTCGAATTTGCTTTCACAAATTCACTTTCACACATCGTTAAGCGATGTGTGAAATCTTCACGAAAATTAAGCTGGTTTTCTACTTTTTCAGAAAGCTTGAGATGTTTTAGGATGTAAAATGACACCAAATTTAACATTTGTGCACACTTGCGTGGAAATCTATTTGGTCGCGTTCGAACGATGACATCACAAGCGCTAGCGCCGATAGCGTGGCATTCCGCGCCAACATCTACACTTCGAACCCTTTTGACATTCTGTTTAATTATACCAAAAGATCATTTCTAAATAAAAAAAAACGAACATTTTTTTTTAACAACTCAAATGCCTGCTGCAGTTTTTCGTCGATCTATAACGCACTTCTTTTTTATAATTTTGTCAACGTATTTCGTAGTTTTTCGCGGTCGATTTTCGTCACACAACGAATTTGTTTATTTATATTTACGAATAATACGAATGGCTGTACTTTTTCCAATGGGTAAAGTAGTCGCAATATCGCGAGAACTCTTTTCTTGTGAAGAAAGTTTTAACACGGTTTTACAGATCTCAATATTCGTGTATTTCGCCATAGCGGAATAAATAATACTGATTTTTCATTCTGATGCATGTTTTGAAACTAGTACGAAAGAAAATTCAAATAAACTGGGCGTACGAGGCCGGGCGAAATAGCGGCCCGATACTTTTTCACACCGACAAAACTCGTTCGACACTGTCCACAAATAATACGCCGTACAAAAAAATAATATATCACGCTATTATTTATATCACAGATCTCTTCAAAATTTGAAATGATTCACGAGTTCAGGAATTAAATATTTTTCCACTGTACTTAAAAAAAAACAGGGTAGTCCGAAACTTTTGTACGCCACTGTACAAATATATATATATATATATATATATATATATATATATATATATACACATCATTTAATTATATATATATATATATATTATTTTTGCATACATATTTAATACGAATTGAGCTGGTTTTCGACTTTTTCAGAAAGCTTGAGATGTTTTCGGATGTAAAATGACACCAAATTTAACATTTGTGTACACTTGCGTGGAAATCTATTTGGTCGCGTTCGAACGATGACATCACAAGCGCTAGCGCCGATAGCGTGGCATTCCGCGCCAACATCTACACTTCGAATTGTCGTGATATAAAAACAATTAATAATTATCTTTAGAATTATTTCAAAGAAAAACCCTTTTGACATTCTGTTTAACATTCTGTTTCTGAATTTATATTATGCAGAACATTTTTTATATATATTTTTTTCATACAAATAAATATTGCATGTAATTTATATATTGATTATAAATTAGACAAAAAAAATATTAACTTTTGGAACCTTCCAATGCATTTTTCCTTGAGGCTTGATGATAAAGAAATGCCGCTACTGCAAAGTGTCGTTTGTTAATGAATTTTTACAACTAATTATATTGAATGACAATCGATTCATGAAAATAAAAATCAACAATAATAAAATTAAGAAATATCGACGAATGTCTGTCAAAATTATGAACATCAATGATTGGAAGCGTTCGGACGCTTATCAATCACGTAATAAAAACTTGCTTCGTTATAAATACGAAACGCCGAGTATTTCGTTGTTGAATGCAAATAAGATTTTCCCCATTTTATTCTCTCTCTCTCTCTTAAAGCGAGAATCCTCGCTCTCACGGATAAAAGTAATGAACTATAATACAGAAAGGAATTTAATTAATATCTGAATACAATTAGCGTTCAGACGTATGGTAAACTTTCTTTTTTCCCTAATTAGTTCGCTACGTGCGATTGCGACCGCCAAGCGAGTTGTAAAAAAACCTACTTCATTTACACTACCGGCGAAAAGTTTCCGGACAAAAATTCAAAAAAGATCCGGAACGATTTTTTATGCCATTTCGCCGATAGTTGATATAAGCGAATTTAATAGACGGCATTTTGACGGGGAGGAAGTCACCTTCATTCCGTTTATTTATTATTTATTTTTTACTATTTATTTATTACTATTTCGCCTTTTTTTTTTGTTCCTTTTCTGGTGGACCCCGTTTACCGACAAATTTTGACCGGAATTATTAAGGGGGGAAGCTCAAGCTTTAATTTTGTTTTTTTAAAGCTTCGTACGATTTTTTTTATAAAGATATTTTGATTTTTTTTGAAAAAAGAGACATTTCGAAAAATAACGTGTAACGCGAAAACAACAAGGATTCAAGAAAAACCTCAAGATAGTAAAAGAATCGTTTTTCGTTGAGTTCGCGAGAATTTTTTCAGATTATTTTTTCGAAATTTTTTTTTCACCTTTTTTCGGTAAATATCAGATTATTTAAATACCGTAACTCAAGAACTAAGGGGTTTGTGGTAAAATTTCAAGAGAGGAAAGAATTTTATTTTTCTATTTTCAATGCAATAGAATTATTTCGGATTTTTTTTCGACATTTTTTTCACGCGTTACGGTAATTAAATCTGATTTTTTACCGAAAATAGGTGAAAAAAAATCTGAAAAATTCTCGCGATCTCAACGAAAACCGATTCAACTTTTTACTATCTTGATGTTTTCCTTAAATCCTTGTCGTTTTCGCGTTACATGTTATTTTTCAAATTGTCTCTTTTTTTTCATCAAAATATCTTTAGAAAAAAAAATCGTATAAAGCTTTAAAAAAAAACAAAATTGAAGCTTGAGCTTCCCCCTTTATGATTCCGATCAAAGAAATGCAGAAATTTTTTTTTGTCTATAAACGGGGTCCACCAGAAAAGGAATTAAAGAAGGCGAAAAATGGTCGCTTCCAAAAAAGGGTACTAGTCGTAAAAAAATAGTAAAAAAATAAAAAAAAAAACGATATGAAGGTGAATTCCTGCCCTTCAAAATGCCGTTTATTAAATTCATTTATGTCAATTATCGGCGAAATGGCATAAAAAATCGTTCCGGAACTTTTTTGAATTTTTATCCGGAAACTTTTCGTCGGTAGTGTATATCGTAAGGATAGTCGTGCAATTGCATTACCGATTCGATCGCAAACGGCAGAAAGTTGTTATCCAGCTGAGACATTCGCGCAAAATAAAAAAAAATTGACAGGCTCCTATGAAAATTGGTCACATGTGAGATTGGTTGCATTAACAATCAATATCACATTGTCCACAATATGGACAATCGAGTTAAATTATTCGCCGGCTCTCGGACGGAGGCCGCAAAAATATTATTTTTCTTCGCCCTTATTTTTATTTTTCATTGTATTATTTTATTTATCATTTTTTCTTTTTCTATAACCGCAATTTCTTCCTAACATAACAATAAGAAAGTCCACAGGCGATGACTGGAAAATATATACCCCTGCAATAACAATCATCCTACAACTGTAGAAATTCTTCGATGTCTATTATTGCCAGTTACAACCATAATTCCCGCAATGTCAATCACAATGGGACTCGCATCGAAATATATCGAGTTGATCGAACCGGAAACAAAAAAAAATCCACCCGATCTTCTTCATCGTAGAAATCACGGAAGGAAATTTTGCAATAAATAATACCTATTATAATTAAATAATTATACTTGGTATTATTTATTGCAAAATTTGCTTACATGATTTTTTATGAAGAAGATCGGGTCGATATTTTTTTTTTACGGTTAGATCAACTCGATATATTTCTCGATGTGATTAGTAATTATGTATTAATGATGCTCTTTACAACCAAAAACTATCATTTTTATTTGCCGATTTCTTTCTAATTATGGGCAGCCAAAATATGAAGTCTCCCAATTGCACAGTTAGTGAACCCGTATTAACGAAAATCATAATAATAAAACGATGATAATCATTATATTAATTAAAAAAATAATAACAATGATTATAATAATAAAAAATAAGAACAATAATAATAATAATGACGAGAACAAAGCGGTCATCGTCGAGATCCTCGATATTGGTTGATACATTGGCAAATTATATCGAGGACCTACAACGAACCGAGCCGCCTTTTCATTCAAGAAACAGGGGGCGGGAGGGGTAAAAGCATATCCATATATACTTTTACCTCTCTCGTTGTGGCTGGAAAGTGGGTCACGGCTTGCAAAATCGTTTGGCGTCAAATCGTCGCTCTCCTGACCATATATATATATATATACAACAGCAAAATTCGTTTCGAGACGCTGTCTCCGATGACTGTGCACTGATGTGATCCATATATCCATTTATATCATATTATATATCTATACGTACATACAGGGTGTCGCGAATTTAATATTCTACACTTCCGGATCATGTCGGAACTCGAGGAACGAAAAAAACAAATGTATTTCGTACATATATTAATTTGCATGCACATTATGCAAAATTTCATCCTAATTTTTCAAATCGTTCATCGAGTAATTATTTTACTAGGCTGAATAGCACCATCTAATGAAGATATCAGTTATCCGAAGGTGGTGCACGTCATTTGACGACGAACCTCATAACTTAGAGTTTTGTATTTTTTTTTTTAATCAACAATCTTGTATTTGGATTTTCATTTTGTGTTTTTTTTTCTTTCAAAACAAAACAAAAATAAACCGATTTCGAAATTCTTTTTTTATTTTTTTCAAGTTTTTTTTCTTCATTCAGTTGGTTTCGCTGATGCATCGAGACACCCGATGTGTACAAGATGGACTCGAGTTGAAAACAAAAAAAAAAACAATAATGTGCGCGACGTATTGAAACGGACGTGGACATGTGTCGGAATAAGTGGAGGAGAATGACGAGGACTGTGACGCGGTGTATCTTCTTTTTTATTCGTTTATTTTTATTGCGACGAAGCGAAGAATGAAGCGATGATGAAATAGTGCCTTGCAGTCTATGCACAGGGTACATTCGTCCCGTGACTATTAATCGAACATGTTCAATGTTGCTCACTCAAAAGCTCGTTTAGGTAACATTTAATTTTGTCAACAAATGTTGATATAATTATTTTCGTATTTGGAGACACGGTGCGAAGTTTTAAGCATTCATTATTTTAAACCCAAACAAAACTAAACAAATATATATATACTTGTAAATTTTATATGCTGCAATTGTTACGAGTTATATTTTTTCTTCTACATGCGTACAAGCCAGACAAAATATAATTAGTAATAATTGTTGTTTATTAGAAGACATATGTGCGCGTGCGTGTGTGTGTGTGCGCGCGTGTTTATGTGCGTGTGTAAAATTCGCTTTTTTATATGTTAAAAACAAATTTTTGGTTTGGATTCGAATCGAAGTTAACTGCAATATATATACGTACATATATAAAACAATTTTCGATCTACTTACAAAAAGTCCCTATAATCCACTAGAAATGTTAAAAAGGTCCTCATCTCTAATGGATTATAGAGATTTTTTGTATGTATATCAGAAATTGTTATATACATACATATAAACTAACGGCGAAAAGTTTTCGGAGAAAATTTTTAAAAAGTTCCGGAACGATTTTTTATGCCATTTCGCCGATAGTTGACATGAATGAATTTAATAAACAGCATTTTGATGGAGAGGAATTCACCTTCATACTGTTTTTTTTTTTTAATTTTTGTTACTATTTTTTTACGACTAGTACCCTTTTTCGAAAATGACCATTCTTCGCCTTTTTTTGTTCCTTTTCTGGTGGACCCCGTTTACAGACAAACATTTTTTTATGCATTTCTTTGACCGGAATCATAAAGGGGGAAGCTCAAGTTTCAATTTTGTTTTTTTTTTAAAGCTTTGTACGATTTTTTTTCTAAAGATATTTTTATTTTTTTGCAAAAAAGAGACAATTTGAAAAATAACGTGTAACGCGAAATCGACAAGGATTCAAGGAAAATCTCAAGATCGTAAAAAGTTGAATCGGTTTTCGTGAAGTTCGCGAGAATTCTTTCAGATTTTTTTACGAAATTTATTTTTTCACCTATCTCCGGTATAAAATCAGATGATTTAATTACTGTAACTCGAGAACTAAGGGGTTTGCGGTAAAATTTCAAGAGAGGAAAATTTTTTATTTTTCTATTTTCAACGCAATTATTTTCCATTTTTTTTGACATTTTTTGTCGAGTTACGGTAATTAATTATCTGATTTTTTACCGAAAATAGGTGAAAAAAAAAAATTTCGAAAAGAAATCTAAAAAAATTCTCGCGAACTCGACGAAAACCGATTCAACTTTTTACTATCTTGAGGTTTTCCCCAAATCCTAGCGGCCAGAATTGGCCAATAGGAAGGGTGTTGTGTTCCATCAAGACAACGCCAGGTCGCACACATCGTTAACGACGCGCCAGAAGCTCCGAGAGCTTGGATGGGAGGTTCTATCGCACCCGCCGTATAGTCCAGACCTGGCACCAAGCGATTATCACCTTTTCAAGCATTTGCAAAATTTTCTTGATGGTACAAAACTGGCCTCAAGAGAGGCTTGTGAAAATGAGCTGGTCAAGTTTTTTTACCAATAGGGACGAGGACTCCTTCAATCGCGAAATTATGAAATTGCCTTCAAAATGGACAAATGTTATCGAACAAAACGGCCCATATTTGATCTAAATCGGATAATCCTAACTACGTTAATTTCATCGTCGAAATAAAGCGAAAAAACGCTCAGAACTTTTTACTTCATCTAATATTATGAAGGACCTAAGGGTCAAAATCCTGCATAATCTTTCGGTCCTAAAACGTAATCACCCTACAGTTTGTACTTTTAGCCAATGCTCGCCAATTACATTGAAACTAGAATGGTAGACTGCCAAATTTGGAGTATTTTTTTTTTTTTACTTATGCTCTCATGTATATGGAAATGGCGAGCTGGTCGAACGTGTCTGTGACTTTATCCTACGGACTCCCGCGGTGAATTCCAATCGCGTACGAACACCCCCGTGACTCTTTTCCCCGCGTGATTAGAAAACTGCTAAAAGCGATGACGCTGTCTCGGTAGCAACAAGAGAGCGTGGCGGATTCTCGACGACGTAAGAACGAGAGAATGAAAAATAAGTAGGAAAAAAAAAAAACACGAAACGGAAAACGTGTACGACGAGTCCTCGACGCGGCGTTTTATTTAGCGCTGACTCTCGACTATGAACTCTGCCTATTTATTATGCTTTGAATTATTATCAGCGTTTTATTATCTCAGGTTATATTAGTAACCGGTGTCTCCACGCTATATACGTACGATTCTCTACGGAGCTTAGCAGATTATTTTTTCCTTCGAACTTTGCTACACGGAATATTTCGCTGTCTCCACTTTGTGCAAATATCAGGAAAGTTGGAAGAAATTGTTTTCATTTCTATGTATTTTTTATTTTATTTTATTAATTGCGTTGCTCTATTGATTTAGCCTTTTGGTTTCGGAGTCGACGGTTTTTTTGGGTATCAAATAAATGAACCCGAACTTTTGTTCAGTTTGCTCGTGATTGATTATGGTTATGGAAAAAATACATTTTGCGGATACATTTTTACTGGATTGGAATCAATTTAGAATTTATTTCCAATTTCAATTGATTTCAATCCGTCAAATTTTAGGTAGCAAGGGAAACATTGATAAATAATTTTTCAATCGATGAACATTTATTGGATTATTTTCTAGAGGTATATTAGGGTAAACAAATGTTGGAATGAATGCAGCGTGTATAGATAATGAAGGGCATCAGAAATACCATGCAAATGTGAAATTTTACGATAGAGATAAAGAAACGTGGAAATGATACGCATCTAATGTCAGCGAATAAGAAACGTGTCAATAATATGCAAATAATTCCAACCTTTTTTATTGCCCGTTTCGTCTCGAAATGTGTAAAATACTAAAAATATTTACATACACTATTACTTAATATTATTTAAAATATGATAAAAATCCTATTGAGATTCAAGAAAATAAAAGGTTAAAAAAATAATGATTAAAGAGGCGTAAGATTCAAATAAATACATTTTATTCCACTCGGTACGATAATGGACGTTTTACGCACGCCAAGCGTCCGTAAAACCCCCATTTTGACACCGCGTACAATAACATTTCGTATAATACTCGACGAAAACAAGTTTTTCTAACCTCCTGTGATTGCAACACTCGCGTTCCGCTTGTGCTGCAAGCCAAACAAACTCACACTCGTTCGAAAAAGTTTTTTCGTCCTCGTGTCATAATGTACTATTTTTTTTTAATACAAAAAAAGTAGGTGTCCTCTCAATTATTTCACGTTCGAATATTTCCACAACTCGATTATCAGATTCGTCATTAAATAAATAGCAGAATTAATTACGTTACTATTGAGTCCGTTTAGTAAATTCGTAATTGTTCAAAAAATACAATTACACGAATAACATAATTAATTATACAAATAACGAATTTTTCAAAAGGACAAAATTGATAAAAAGGAGTGGGGGGGAGGGAGTACGACATCGGGCAGTCTGCAGGAACCTGCATTGCCACTGTTTCGTCGCCCGATGACCGTGTTATCGGTGAGCGAATAGTAAGGCGGCGAAGGAAGAGGACAAGAAGAGAAAAGGAGGAGGAGGTCAGTCAACTGCAACGCGCGAACTCACGCGGTCGCTCGTACAGTCACCGCCTTGCGTTGCATCGCGTTTCGTATTTGCATCCTCACAGGCGTAGGATTCGCGTGTATATATATATACTCGACGTAAAATTCCCGAATCGTTAAGGAAATCCGAGGGATACTATCGCACCACGAGTTCGTCGCATTCCGATCGTCCGATACGTGTTTCGTATGCGCGAATAAAGTACATTTGCGATTGCTCGTAAAAGTAAAAGTTAACGATTTATTGAAAGTATTTAATATTTGTGAAATAATAATAAAAAAAAAATTATGGATACTTTGAAAATAGTTAGAATGTAAAAAAAATATTGAAATCCTTGAAATACTTAAAATATGCAAGATAATTTTTATTATTTTTATTCATTATTATAATAATACACTTTTTATATATTCCATTATAATTAATTAGTCTAATCATTTTTTTTAAATATTTTATTATAAGTAACGACTACACTAATCATTTTTTTAAAATACTTTATTATAATCAATTGTAATTTTTAAAATCTCTAAAAATAAAAAAGCATCCAAAATCTTCGAAATGCTCCATAGACGAAATATTTTATATTCGAGCTTTCCAAATATGACAACTTTCCTCCCGTTTGGATTTATCTCAATATTACAATTTTATGATAATTCTATTACGGTGCTTATATTATAATAAAATTCCATTTGTATTATAATAAAATTTTATGATAATTCTATTACGGTGCTTATATTATAATAAAATTTCCAATGCTTGAAGGGCCCACGTGAAACTCAAAAAAATCCGAATTTCATAACCACCGTAGCTCGGTCAAATCTGATTACGGTGCATATTTTGGCAATCCGACTTTCAAGAAAATGTGCAGCGTATTTCCTAAGCCAGGATGCATATTATGTGTATGCAACATTTCATAAAAATTCGCCGAGCCGCTTAACCGTGAAAGAACAGAAAACAAACAGCTAACGTGTCACTTTTATATCGCAGTGATAGTAATACATATATAAATATTAATGAGTGTAAGAGATTTTTTTATAAGAAGTTTTATCCATAAGTGAAAAATAAGAAAAAAAGATGGGTTTGAAGTTTGCATCGTTGGAACGCAACGATTTTTTCAAATTCCTTTCTTTTTTTTTAATTGTTATTGAGTCCTATTCTGTAGACTTAGGTTGTTGATCACTAAATAAGGAGCCTAAAAAATTATCGTCAGATTTCGTAGCTCAAAACTGTCAATGGAAATTCGGGAACGTTGGAACAAAAATATTTCGTTGCATTCCAACGATGCAAACTTCAGCGACATGAAAAAAGTGGGTGCATGTTCAGAGTTCTGTATTAAAGTTTTTTTCAAGTGGCGATATTTTGTTAACTTTGGCCATATAAAAAATCCCATATAGTTATAACTGATATACATACGTATGTACATATACACATATACATATATAGATATAGATTTTGAATAAAAGATTTATCATAAGAAATTATAACACGAAAAACTTTTTAAAATATTGTATAAAAAATGTTCAAGTCCCAATATTGCTAAATTTTCTATCTTTGACCATTAACAAAATTCTATATTTTTTATGCATCAGGTTTTAGAAGAAATGTTCTTTCATTATATGTTTTTTTATGAAACATTTTTTATGAGAAAATATACGACGACAAAAATACTTTAAAAAATCGTTTAAAATATTTTATTAAAAATATTCAAGTTCCAATCTTTCAAAATGTTCTACCTTCGGCAATTTAAATAATTATATATTTTCTTATGAGCCAAGTTGAGAGAAAAAAAAAGGTATCCTTTTATCAATACTAAATCGAATAGAAAAAAGTCCACTCTCCCACTAGAATTATCAAAAATTCGAAATATTTGCTTCCGATTAACAAACATTTTTTTTCTTTTATTCAGCCAAACGTTCATTTCCCCGCACTGTCGAAA
>OZ010714.1:9970838-10032652 GCA_963932345.1 Ophion ventricosus | reverse complement strand
TTTTTAATAGGATTTTTGAACAGAGTATGTTATTTTTTTGTAAACACCCGGCCATGTCTTTATTTCTCGGGCTTCTTCCAATTTGCAATACTTCTTGAATAAGTTTTGTCTGCGAAAGGAATAAAAGACTGTAACGAGGTTGGGACTTTTCAGAACGGATGTTTCGTCATAAAAACGTTAAAAATACAACCGGAATTCACTTTACTCCACCGGCCTGTTACAATTCACCATATTTCTGAAATCAATTCTTACTTCAAAGAAATAAAAGTCTGTAACGAGATTGGGCCCTTTCAGGGCGGATATTTCGTCATTCCAATTTGTGCGAGTGGTTTAAGATTTTGTGTTTTATATAAAAATGTATATAAAAAAAACAATGAATCATGACACTTTGGTCATGTCCAGTAAATTTCAAGGGTCTGCAAGCCAATAAACTCACATGGAAGGGACGCTAATAAATGTTGACCGTCATATTTAATTTATCTTATTATATTCTTCTAATAAGTATTATTTGATAAATGCTCGTTATTATTTGTCAAATATACATTACTTACGGTGTTCTTGTCGTACAGTTAATATATAATATCTATAATTATATAATAATAACATTAATATTTATACTATAGAAAGTTACATATGAAATAATAGTTATAACATTATGATAGTTAAATAATTATTATTGCTATAAAATATAATATTGGTAATGAAGGAAGGGAAAGCTATTGGGAGGACAGGGGTATATCAGGAGAAATCAAAGAAACATGGGCCAGGATGAGGTGTGGGAGTGTAGGCAGAGAGAAAGGAAAAGGATTTAAGGTAGTAGTCTCGCCAAGGCGTTTTTCTATAGATTTTTTATTTTATTTTGAGGACTCATTCAGGACACTATTAAAGGATTACTTGCAAAATTTAAAAATGATTTGCCGTTCTGTTTTCGAGATATTGGCAGTCAAAGATTTCATGGTTTTACACGTGTTCTTATGGGGAGCAGTGGAAAATTTTACATTCCACACAGTAACTTCGAAACTTTTCTACAGATTTTTTTTTAATTCACAGTTACAGAAAAAGATATGACGAAGTGGATAAAAAAAAGTCATGTATTTTGACCGTCTAGTTTCAGAGATATAGCGATTTAAATTAAGCAATGTCTAGCGACGCTAGCGACACGAAGCGACTTGAGCAGACTAGAACTAGATTACAGTACTGTCTGCATATCCGTATACGCAGAATATCTACGTATTAGTAGCCGAAATGGATAGTCTGATACAAAAGTGAGGCTTAGGTAAACATTATATTAGGCGTTTTCATCATTACTTTATAAGTTTTTACATCCCGATAAGATGTACAATCTACACGGAGAGAATTAAATGTTAAAAATTACCGTGCAGTAACGGTAACCAGATGACAACCCTGAAACTTCGCTTATTATTACTGAGTAAAACACAGATTTTCACGAAAATAAAATAAAATTTCTTCTTCAGATAGAAAATTTTACCAGATTTTCTAGTAAATTTTCATGTGTAACAAAATACGCAAAACTTAAATTTAAAAAATATATAATATCAGCGAAATTTTACTGTGCATTTTATTATTTCATGCCTTTCAAAAATGGCTATAAAAAAGTATCGTCTTTATAACAGTTATTTTAAGATTTATTATAAAATTTAATGAGTGTTATAGGAAAATGTATTGTGCTCTCGGTAAAAATTACAGTGCGCGCTACCCTTCTTGTATAGTAAAATTTTAGCTACGTATTTGAAGTTTTCTTTAACGTGAGTTAAAAAAAACTTGTCGCATACGAACTATTATGCTTTTCTCACTTGTCACCACAGTGAAATATATCACGGTAATTTTTACCGTGAAATTCACGACAAAAATTACTTTTTAATTCTCTCCGTGTACATTATAAGGATATTTCGCAATATTTCGAAGCTTTCATCGATTGAGCGGAGAATAAATTTTTTAACGTAACTGTTGCGAGACTGTGTAGGATTTGTCAAAAGTCAGAGGAAACACTGGTATCCATATACAGATGTAGCGAGGGAAGGAGGAAGACAGACGGAACTACCGCGGAAAGGGTAGGAAGCTGGTTGATAGGAAAGGAAGAGAATGAAACAAAGGAAGATTTAGAAATCCTACTGCAGTTAGGATGGCCCTGGAAAAAGTTGTGCATATAAATAAACTGTTTTGAAAAATTGGCAAATTGAGAGTAGGGGGTAAGGCGGCTGCGGATATTGTTATTTTCTAATTATGAGTTAAAAGTTCATGTTAACGAATTCTGTATAAACTCAACGAAGGCATACCTTGGGAAGTAATAAATACGATACAATATAATATTGGTAATGACGTGTATTAATTAGTTATTAATATAGCAATTAATAATAATATTTCTATTGAATTTTTCCTTTTTTTCATTTACTACAATAATCATTTAGAAATAAATATTTAAATTGATATTAATAATTATATTATATTTTATGATATCTATATTAATACTTATATAACAATAATCAACAATATGTAACTTTAAATAATAATAATTATATCGTACGGTATATAACTACGGGATCATTTGAAAAGTTTCTGACCCTTTTAAGAAAAATCCATATTTTGTAGCAAAAGAAAATTTATTTCTCGACGTAGTCTCCGTTCAACTCGATACATTTGGTCCTTTACGTCCTTCTTCCAACCTTTCAAAGCGTCAAAAAAAAAATTGATTGTCTAAATCCGAAAAATACTGAGTGCAGCGTCTTCCACCTCGGCATGTTTTTTTTTTCAATCGTCTTCGTCTTCAATCGTTTTCAAGCGTCTTCCACCTCGAGATGTTTTCTTTTCAAATTGGGAAACAGAAAAAAGCCGCTGAGAGCTAAATGGGGCGAATAGGGTGGTTGCGGAAGCAATTCAGACTTCAATTCGTTCAATTTTGAAATCGCAACCATGCATGTGTGAACCTGAACGTTATCCTGGTTAAACAATACTTTTTTCTTGGCCAAATGCGGACGTTCTATCTTAATTGTGGGTTTCAATTTATTCAATCAGAATTACTTCAATTTTTTACGGTTTACATATATCAAGTCTATCTATCGGGCGACGAAAGAATTTTTTTTTTCTACATCACTCTTTGTTGATAAAGCCGGAAACGTTTCAAATGACCCTCGTAAAAAAATAGTTATAACACTATATTAATTAAATAGTTATTATTACAATAAAAAATATGAGGTGTATGACTTAATTTTGACAGATTTTTTCTTCGAGCTTAAAATTATATTTAACATAGAAATATTTTCGCGGTCTTTTGTGGTTTTGAAAGGATCGGACGCAAGGTTTCAGAACACTGAACGACAAGTCTACGTGAGTTACATAACCTCTCAGAATAGCAGAGTTTACGATGGCAACTGATAAACAGCACATTCGGCACTGCATTTTATACGAATTCCAACAAGGAAAAAATGCTTCTAAAGCACGGGAATCAATTTGTAGTGTTCTTGGTGCCGACGTTGTGTCTTATGAAACGTGTAATTATTGGTACAAACGTTTTAAAAGTGGTGATTTCGATCTTAGTGACGAGCCTCGCCCTGGACAGGATATGAAGGGTGTGCTTTATTACGAACTCTTGGAAACTGGTCAGACGGTGACTGCGGAACGCTACAGCCGACAATTGAACAAACTGAGCGAAGAACTTGATCAGAAAAGGCTATTTACTGGGCAAGAAAGCAGGCAAGTCATACTGCTGCATGACAACGCTCGACCTCACGTTGCTCGCGCGACTCAGAAGACCCTCTTGAACTTGGGATGGGAAGTTCTCCCGCACGCGGCATATTCACCAGACTTGGCCCCATCCGACTACCATTTGTTCCGGTCAATGCAGCACGCCTTAGTGGATAAACAGTTCAAAACGCTGGACGATGTGCGTAAATTCGTCGATGACTTTATCGCCTCGAAGCCTGCAAGTTTCCTTCGCGACGGCATTCGTATGTTATCTGGGAGATGGCGCAAGGTCATAGAAAACGATGGACAATATTTCCAAGATTAAGTTCGTTGTTCTCTATTTTTTTATATTAAATAAATTTGCTGAAAAATCTGTAAAAATTAAGTCATACACCTAATAATATTCATAATATTATATATTAATTAATGATAAATACAAGATCAGCATAACAATGAATAATAACATTGATATTGAATTCTTCGTTATTTTTTGTTCTGTCACTATAATGATCACTTAAAAATTAATATTTGAATTAATATTAATCGTTATATTATATATTATAATACTTACATTAATATTTATACAACAATAGTGTTTGATATGTAACTTTACAAATATTCAATACTTACAACGTTCTGTTCTAAGATATTTATCGAGCTATTATTTGAGAAATTACAGTTGCTAATTTATCTTTCAATAATTCGATTCTCGCAACGTTCTCGTTGAGCCGCGCCTCACAAGATGATTGGAAAACATTGTAATGGAGCTTAAATGCGCACTTAGGTAACGCGAGTTAATTTTAATTGCCGATTCGTACGCGCAATGTATCGTGGACTTGAAAAAGACGTTCTTCAATCGTGTTTCAATTACGACGATGAAGGACACAATTACACGATAATGGCCTTCCGCATCCGGTGTGAAATACGAATCTATCTCTCTCTCTCTCTCTCTCTCTCTCTCTTGCTCTCTTCCTCTTCGTTTTTCCCTCTCCTTTCCATCACGAAAACAGATCATACTCCCTTACTTAGCGCTTACGCATCAGGAAAATAGCTATACACACCATGCGTGCCGCGTGTAATATACACGTAACGATTATTCAATTGAGGAAGTCGCGGTTCGTTGGCTAGTAACCGCGATCGAAGACGAAAACTTTCGTGAAAACTTCGACGCGAACGCATTTTTTTCCTCCCCAAAAACACCAAATTTACCCATTCTTCGAAAATGGGCGCAAATTTCTTCCCGCACTTTCTCCAGATGATTTTATTTTTCATAGTGTACATATTTATTCCAATTTCCTGCTTCAGAGATTAATATATTTCTTATTTCGTTCGTGAATCTTTTTTTTTTTTAATACTCAGACCATTGGCTGCGTGTACATATAATAAGTTTTTTCAAATTACTTGATTTTTCGATTTTTTTATGAAGGTTGTCACTCATCGGGTTTTTAATTTTCAGCGATCAATTTTTTTTTCTTTCGAAACGTTCTTGAATCGTTTATTGAATACACAGATCAACAGTCCAACTATACATATATATTTATTTATATATATATATAATGGTAGAAATCATAATTACACTCCAGTGAAGTTTTAGGTCGAATAATAATAATAATAATATTAATAATATCAATTCTTATGAATGCTGTACAAGAATGACATAACTGAACACATAGAGAGTCGGATAAAATATATCGTTGTATCGCACGGAAAGATTAAAGTGTAGAAAAGTCCAGACGAATTCGATAGATTATTTATTTATTTTTCGTGCTGTTGGCTATCGGATCTTTATTCTCATTTTTTCAGCAGTTTAGGCCGGCTAAAACGATAGATATATATATATACAGATATATATCTCGAAAAAGAAAAAAACCAAAGTTCTCGTGATACGGCGGAGTAAAGGGATAATCGATTCTTTGGCAGCTATCGACGTCGAGACGATAGACTCGTTTTGTGGTCTTCGTCGCAGTCTCTTTGGCAAACAATACATTTTTGTTTTTTTTTAGATTATTTATTATTTATTTTTTCTCGATTGCGTGGATTGTCAATGGATTCTTCGTTTCCGTTAACGTATAAAAAAAAAAAATGAAAAGAAGAGAAGAAGCAAATTGTCCGTCAAGGTCTTCGGTACTCTCTCGATTCGATTGTTATCGACTTTTTTTTCGTTACATAATAAAATACATAAATAATTAAAAGTAAAGATGTAAGGTACGCTTTTTAAAGTAATTAAGACGTAGTGTTTTATAAATAATTTACCTGATAAAAAGTCTCGGTTGTTCATTCTCGTTTAAACTAATTAATTATAATTTTTGTTGTTTTTTGCTTAGTTTTGCATTGTCGGTGTGAGAGCAAGATGCGATTGTGATGCTGTTTTCATTTAATTGGTAAATCGAATCGATTCCGGTGTTCTTTGTTTTGAGGAAAAAATCGGTTTTCTTGTTGTCGAAATATTGATAAAAATTGGTATTCGATTATTCTTGCAGGATTTTATATTTCCCGTTTTTTAGCCGGAAGCAGGATTTCGTTTAACTGATATACTTTTTATGATCCTTGAAGTTGCGGGAACAGTCGATCGAGATGATTTAAAAAGAATACTTCAATCTACAGAAGTCTCAACGTTAATGCCATTTATCGCGGTTTTCTCGACCTCGTCGAGAAGCTCGTCGAAGTTCAATTGCTTGATCGTCGACGCGTACGAGCTCAAACAACGTAGACGGGGTCTTTGCAAACAGATATTCTCGCCTCTTGTAAAATCCTCAATCTGGGCCCAAGTGGAACACCCATCTTTTGGAGTCTATCCTCGCTCAGGTAAGGCAACTCGACCATACCAACTTTTTCCTTCTCAAATGCCGTGGCGTATTTCTGGAACAAAGCAACATCTTAATCATCGACGATTAAGTTACGAGAAGAAAAAAAAATAGGTTGCTATGGACACACACAAAGCACAAATTTTGAATGAACTCATACCAACCCAAACAAGTGCTGGTAACTAGCAGTTAAATTTCCGAAAAACAATTTCGGACGACTAAAAGATACTAAAAGTTGATGTTGATAAAAAAAAAGGTGTATTTTCTTTTTTTAAATTTTGTTATGATGGGTTCTAAATGATCTCGAGCAAACCCAAACAAGTGGTATCACCAAACAATTAAATTTACAAAATGGAAAAAGGTGTCGAAGAAGATGGCCAAAGTTGAAACTCATAAAACGTACTCATCAATGGTTTCTCAAAAAATGTTAGACTCTGAATGATTTCGAACAAACCCAAACAAGCTGTATTATCTGGTAGTTGAATTTCCGAAAAACAAGATAGGATGGCTATGAGACTACTTAAAGGCGATGTTCATGAAAAAAAAAACGATTTCGAAACAGTCTTGAATAAACCCAAGCAAGTATCGCGCGCCAATTAAATTCCCGAAATGGAATACCGTGACTTTGAAAGCATTTCAATTGAAAGATCAATTGGACTAAAGATTTGTGTTTTTTTTTTAAATCAAGAGTCGCGCACCGCATTAGTTGACATCGTTCCGAATCTCACCTCGTAGCCAAGTTCGCGAAGAAAAAGTCGTATGAGCGGTGGCTCGGTACCAAAGAACTTGGTCAACTTCTTCACTCTCGAGGGATTCGAGAGTGCCGGAAGTTCGGAATCTTTGATCATCGGCTGAGACTGCGATCTCACCATAGCCATGCTCGTTTGCGTTCGAAGCGCAGCTATTTCCCCTCGGATGTTCTCCATTTCCTATTGAATCACGTATAATCATGAGTCCCGAGAGCTTATTGTGATGCTTACGATTAAACGTTGCCGAGAGAGGGGGGGAAGAGCAAGAGACACCGGATGTTAATTGGGAACTGCGAAGACCAGAAATCATTTGGGAACTGGGAAAACCAGAAGTCATTTGGGAAACGGGAAGACCTGATGTCATTTGGGAACTGGGAAGACCAGAGGTCATTTAGGAAACGGGAAGACCTGATGTCTTTTGGGAACTGGGAAGACCAGAAGTCATTTGGAAACCGATAAGACTAAGACACTGCCGCGAAAGAGGCAACGACCGAGAAAGAGAGACCTTAGCAAGAGATTAATTAGAAACTTGGAAGACGTCATTTGCATTTGATGAGAATAAGATTACCTGAATCATGAGATGTTGTGTCCTCATCTCGGACGAGAGATGAGCTACGGATCTAGCGAGAGTCACGACATGAGACTCGAGACGTTGAAAACGCTTGTTAATACTCTGTAAAAATGATGATTTGTTATTAATGAATGTCTCACCAGCGATTTGTCCAATCGTTCCGGCACCCAACGACTTTGCGGTTTACGTTTCTAATACATTCCCATTTGTTCACCTTAACATCCTTGGCTTTCTTCATTCGATCGTCAATCACGTGAGAGCGTCTCTTGTCGTGGTGTCTGGCGACAGGCCTGGAGGAAACGGAAGATGTGGGCAACGATGACACCGAACCGTAACTCGCAAGCCCCCTTGCCTTTCGCCTCTTCTTGACGCTACCACCGAGTAGCTTCAGAACCTAAACAATGGCAGAATCGACAGGTTAACAGATATGATTGACCAGTTGTGCGTGTTTCTCCAAGATTCCAATTAACTTTTGTAGAGTCAGGTCCAGGTTTGGTTCCAGAGTTGTTATAGTAGATCACCATCGGCGTAACCGGGGGGAGGGCGGGGAGAAAAGATCGATTCAAAATAATGAAAGTCAAATAATCGATTAATTTTATTTATGTTTCACCCAAGCAGGTATAAAGAAATAATTTTACAAAACTCGAACTATTGCATTCGTCGTATTTTCGTTATTTGTATAAAAAGTAACTATTTTATTACGTAAATTAAATAGATATTAAATTTTCACAATTAAATCAACTGTGGACAAAAGCAATACATTATATTTACCGGCCGATACACAACCAGAAAAATACTTGAAGATCAACATTTACTACCAAGTAGTAGATAGCATTGTAAATTTAAAATACCGCTTTGAAAATCTACCATTAGCTCATGCAGTTGATGCATTTTTCAAATTGAATATAAAAAACGGAGAATAATTCATCAACATTTATAGAATAATCTTAATAATTGATACGTCAGCCTTGGAAGCTGAAGCGATGGTCATGTAAAACATATTTAAATTTAAAAAATAAATAAATGCTGAAAATTCAAGAAAGCATATTAAAAAGGAGTGCTGTCCTAACTTATATAAACTTTTACAAGCAGCAATAGTACTCCCAGTGAGCTCCGCCGGCTGTGAGAGAAGTTTTTCTGCCATGAAGCGGATAAAAATGTGGCTTAGAAACACAATGCTTCAGGAACGATTCTCGTATATATCACTGCTGAACATGGAGAATTACATTGTTAAAAAAAATTCCAGCAAAAAAAGTGTTGGGCCGATTTGCAAAAAAAAATAGAAAACTAAGACTTTTTCAATTGAACTCTGAAAGTAAAGTTTAAAGACAGTTTACTGGATTAAAGAATGATGAAAAATTAGTTAATTAATTTTTAAGGTATTGCAGAAGTTTGAAATTCATGTTGACATGAACGTGTCATTAAAGCCAGTTTCATATTTCATGTGTGTTACGTGATTACCGACTATCATGTAAATTTCATTAAAAAAAAGATGATTACGATTAAAACCAGTTTTTGTCAGCCCCCTCCTAGCCTCCATGCCCACCCCAGCCCCCTCCCCCGCCCCTAAAAGAATGCTGGCTACGCCAATATAGTTCAGTTAGATTTGAGGGAAGTGTGCTGGGCTCAACACTACCCTAGTGGTCTGGGCACTTAGTTTTTCCAGACATATCCAGACCTCATAGTTTCTCTTGATCTCGCAACCTCTTTAACACCGACTCAACGGATTCGTGCAGGACCTAAACTTCAAAAAGTGGGTTCTAAACTACCTAGCTTGCAGAAAAAGCATTTAGGAAGAATCCATTGATTCGGGATGTCAATCCAGAGCTCTCGCTTAGAATATTGACTGTAATTTTGTTTTACTTCAACAAAAGTGGACTTGCCTCGCTGTACATATTCTCCAAGCCCTCCAGCTGCTTTCTGATCGTCCTAGCATCGTTCGTGCTTAAATCTGAATCGCTGCGATCGAGCATCGAATCCAAGTCGAGACCGGTTGTGGTCGACGTGAGATCACCAGCCTCGACGCCGAATACTACGATCAAAAGGAATCAAATCACTGATTTTGAATGACGGGACAGGGTTAGGGTGGAAAAGAATAAAATTGCACTACACAGCAAGACATATGAACTTACGGTGAGAGAATTTTTTAGCAGCGTCCTTCTTCGAGGTTGAACCACCGCGATGCTTTGACCCACTGGGAAAGCTTCTTTTGTCAGCGTTCTTCGCGTACTCGCTGTAGTTGGGTTTGGAACCGTAGGGCAAGCTGCAAAAGTGTGCAACGTTAGCGAAAAATATTAGACATCTCTTTCCCTCTTGCACGATGTACGGAAGATAAATGTGTTTGGGTCTGTTTGGGTTTGAACGCGTATGGCTAGATACAAAAATGTGCAATGTTACAAGAAAATGTTAGACACCCCTATACATCTTGTAAAATTGATAGGAAATTGCGGTTTCCTTCAGAGCCATTGTTATTGACAGGCGTACAGACGCATGCAGCCATTTTTCAGTTCGGAAATTCTATCCTCGCCGTGTTAATATACTATTTTCCACTTGAACGGAGGTTAGTGTACGATAAGTTTCGGGAGTTTGCCGAACCTTCGGTTCATGTTTGTCCGGGACAACTTCCGGGGTAATATCAAATATGCTCACCTTGCCGAATATCGATTTCTAGACGTTCTCGGGCTGCCATGAGGCGACAAAGGTGGCAAGGGTGGAGTTACCGAGGAAACGCTCTCGGAGAGGGTCGAGTGTGCCATTGCAGGTACGTCTCTTGGCTCGAGTATGCTCCTCAGCTCGGATTCCACAATGTCAACCCATTCCGAATCCTGGCCTGTTGACAAAGGGGTGCGGAAAATGGATAAAAATCGAAAGATGCCGCTGACGTGGTGGAAACATCGGTGGAAAGAATTTTTTGCTGATGGTGATTGAACCAACCTGGAGGATGACTCTGATCTTCGGGGGCTGGTCGTCTTCCACTGGAATAAACGGCTGAGCCTCTTCCCGAATCAACATTCGACGAGCTTTGGCCCGCTTTGTCGTAGTCCGAGCCCGAGCCTTGGTTCTGTAGTTTGAGCCTTGACATACCGTGTTCCAGTTCGTCTTTTCTGGACTCCAGTTTCGGGGGACCGTTTCTGTCTTGACCGCCACAAGCATTGTCGAGTCTCCTTGCGCCTTCCTCGATCTTCTTGGCCGCCTCGTTCACGTGGCCGTGAGTCTTTTGACCCATCAACTTGGAATTGTCCACCTCGATCGTGTCTTTTGCCATTTTGAGCCCGTAGGTAGAGCTCGAGGGATCGTGTTCGTTTCTCTTCTGTATTTCCTCGATTTTCCTCTGCACCCCATTGAGATCCTTGATCTCAGGACTTCCATCCGATTGGTGATATTCCCCATTCGTAGGGTCCCTCTTCGAGGATCTCACCTCGTCCCGACGCACTCCGAAACTCGTCTCTGGTCTGAGTTCCTCATTTTGTTGTCGCTGCGATCCCTTTCTGCCAAACTCGAAGGTTCGTTCCTCAACGGTGATCTCGTACTTTTCCGTGGACATCGAGTCCACCGGGACATTTTTCACGACCTCATCCTTGTCCATCGTCCTACGAGAATCGTTGGGATTTTTCTCGTCGTCATAGCAGAGCTGCGGCTGCGAGGCAGCCTTCTCCATATACTTTGCCGAATTCCGTCGTTGAAAATCAACCTCCTGATTGTTCACTTCGCTCTTCATGTAAACCTGGTGACCGGAGTATCTCGTTCGGTTCTGGGCGTAGTGATAGTACATTTCCTGGCCGCCAATTCTGACGTCCAGACTCTGCCTCGAAGTGCTGGGCAGGTCGATCTGCGATCTCGACATTGGCTGCTGTCTTGCCTGTTGATACTGCTGATAAGTGACTCCAACGGGAAAGTGCGATTGCTGCTGATTCGTCCTCATAGCGGTCTGGGGACTCTGCTGACCAACTCCGAGCTGTTGTTGCTGCTGCATCTGCTGTATTAGCTGCCTCTGATGCATATTCTGCACGTGTTGCTGCGAAAATCTTGGACTCTGATGCATTTGATTCTGATGAATCAGCTGCTGGGGACTCTGATAGGACTGGTTGTTCGCCTGCTGAAGACTGTTCGGTGGTGGCATGATGGCCGGTTGCATCGGTAATCCGTGCTTGTTTACTGGTGGATTTTGGCTCTGAAATCATTGGATTTACATGGCTCGGTTGCATAATCATACACGGCTTACGCGAATCCTTACCTGGTTCGTTACGGGAGCCTGGTGCATGTTCTGATGCAAGGACTGCGTCGTCATTCCTCCTGGAGCCTGTACCAGGTATTCTCGACTGGGGGTTTGTATCTGTTGGCCACCGGCACCAGCCGACTGCCCGAAATTCGAGACCTGCGTCTGATGAACCGTTTGGACTCCACCCGGTGGTGTGATATGGGTCACATGAAGCTGAGCACTCTGTCCTGGCAAATTCGGATGAAGGACTTGTTGCGGAGCTGTTTGAAGCTGTCCGGGCAGTGGTACGTTTTGTTGTGCACCCGGATAACCGTAGGCTTGGCCGTATTGACCTGAACAATCATTGGGGAAGTTTGTCATCTTTTTTTCAGACAGACGCTACTTAATTTTTTTTTCTCTACGATACCTGTCATAATGACATTCTTATTGATTAAGAAAATTGGTGTTATTTCTGTTTCAGATAAATGGGAGCATTAGAATTATGTCAACTGCCTCAAACCTTTATTGCGGGGACATGTGTAGATGCCCATAACTTTTTCAATTTTTTTTGCACACAATTCTTTTTGTAAATTCTCGAAACAAAAAAAAGACAAACAATGGATACTAAAAATAAATATATAAATAGTTTTTATCAAGCGCCTAAAGAACGCCGGAAATTTAGGCCTCTAGACTAGAATACTCTCTTAATTTGGGTAGTCAGTAATTTTTTTCTTCACTTTCCCGTGTGACTTGCACGTGATGGACCGTATATCTGAGGTGCAGGATATCTCCTTGCGGAATATTGCGAAAGTTCGCATATTGCATAAGGCTTATTGTTGCGTCAAGATCAATCTGCGCCACGTAGTAGGATTCGATTGTCCAGGGAAGATGGTGAGAACGAAAAAAAAAAAACAACAATAAATGACGAAGCCTCGCTCTTTCTCTCGGGTAGAGCTCGCGTGTGAATCTGCTCCGGGATAAGCAAAGTGTATTGCAAGTCCGATCTCATGACACAGGTGTACGTATGAATTTCTCACGTGATTGCAGTTTGTTCGCGTGTGCCTGCGTGCATTAGCGCAAAGTGCGTGCGGGCTTTGCGCAGCTCCGATTGTCCCGGGATGATTTGACGTTTCGTCAGGTGTGTCGACATAAACACGAATCAATGTGGAGGATGGGACGTAAAAAAAAAGACACATACACCGCTTACCATAACTATTCTTTGAATATTGTTGCATGTTGATGACGGGAGGATCTTGCGCGCGCGACTTTCCGTAAATGCTCTCCTTCTTCTTGGCCTCTTCCTCGTTTATGCTGCGGCTCGATTTTCTAAGCTCTTCCGTAACATTGTTGAGGCTGACTTCCGGTTCCGGCTCCACGTCCTTTCTGCTAGGGCCGAAACGACTCGAGATCATATCCTTGATCGTGTGATAAGTTCTGGACAGGGTCTTTGTCTTTTCCTCATCGCTTTTGCCCGTTCTCGGCACCACTCCCGTGGAACTTGATCTTGAAATATAACGTCGTTTCTTTCAATAACGCTCTCACAAATTGTCACGGACGAGCCTCTTGGCGGGGCAAAAAAAAAACTTACGAGTACGTTTCCTGGGATTGAAAGTTTCTCGCGTTGCCCTCCTGCCTCTGTTCTTGCATCTGATTTCCCTGTAACGGCAAATGTCATTATTTCATTAAGGTATTCCTTTCGCGGAGGGCCGCGAAAATATTTTGTGGGCGCATACGCCAAGACCCTTTTTCAATCATTAGTAGCTTACAGTGGCGCTTAATTTAAAAAAGTTACAAATAATTATTATACCTAAACTGGAATGAAAATTTTCGTACAAACTTTGTAGATTTAGATATTATTTGGTTTTGGGCCATTTAGATTTTGTTTGGGTTCATTCTGCTTGCCCTGCAACAGCTGGGTTTCGGCTAATTGGGCGGAGATCGGGAACGATAAGGTGCTGATCATGCAGAAGAGGTTATCGAATTTTTTTTAAGGGGGTAAAGTGTTAAAAGCTGAAGGACTATTATATGGCCCTGGAATAGCTGATTAGCCGATAAGTCACTGAAATCATTGAGTTTTCGCTGTTCGAAAATTTAAACACATTTTTCTCAAAACTACATTTTTTAAGTTTGTGGGAAACATATTTTTAAAACGAATTGACCGATCAGGCTGAAATTGAACAAGCAACTCAATGACAATATTACCTTGAGCTTATACTAGTTTATGAAAATCACTTTTAAAAAGTATTTTGTCATTGCAAAAAATAATAAAAACTTTGTGTAAAAAGTAATTTTTTCTGAAGCTTACGATTTTTTTTATTTTCAACTTTTTAAATGTTTCTTAGGTATAAGTTTAGCATTTGGATGTTAAAATAATAAAAATTCTTGGCTCGTATTTTTCAGTTCAAAATTGACGTCGTTGGATTTCCCAGAAACGGACAACTGCCGCCAAAACCTTCCTGGAACACCATGACCACACCATAACGTTGCCATTTTGGAATATTTTTTATGAAAAATTTATATAAACACTGTATTTGTGTAATAAATTGTACCTAAAGTTTCATAAATGTAAAACGTTTTGGTCTTCTCCAAAAAAAAATGATCAACATTGAGTATTCTGTTGATCCTGTCGATCCTTCCCCTTCGTAAATGAATCTCAATGATGTTTCCAAGTGGTTGACAGAAGAAATACTTAAAAACACAAGGACTTCTGACATCGGAAAGTTGAGAGTTCAATTTGAAGTTCGAGTATTATTTCGGACACTTCGACGGCCAAGTAGATTCGTCGTTTCACCAAATCAATGAAGGTCTATACGACCAAATATATAAAAATTCTTCTACTGCCGGGTGATGAAGCCACTGGCGGAGAATGACGATCTCCAGCACAGTTTCGATCGCTCGTCTCCATTCAGAATTCAGACTGTCGCTCCCACGAACTCTCGAAGGACGTTTGGATAATCGTTTACAGATAAAAGTGTCGTTCTCTCATACATGTATATGACAATGCTGTACGTTCAAATGCAGCAGAGAATTACAAAGTCTTGGGTACGGTGAATCCTACAGGCGGGAAGCTTCTTGGGAAGGGATGCGACTGGAATAACAAGACTTTGCGCGAGCAAGGTAACAAGTGGGGAAAAGTGTCCCGATAGAAACGGAGAAGAGTACGACGCAACTTGCATACGAAAAAAGGCTCTGTTGACTTACGAACGCCGTTGTGAGACACCATAGACAGAGAGAGAGAGAGAGAGAGAGAGAGAGGGGGATAGAAAGAGACAGGCAATTCAACTTGTTCGTATGTCCTGTCATAGGTCGAAGAAAATAACGAAATGAATTTCTCTGACGTCCTACAAAATCCTTTCCCGCTTGATCTCTCCTCACTCTACATTCCAATTTTTCCCTCATTTCTCCGCATTTTTCCTTCCACTCCATCGTATACCACAGTTACATCTAGCTCCCTTCTTTCTCCTTCGCTCACTCTTTGATCCCTCATCTTGTCCAGGTTCCTATCTCGTCAACAATCCTCGACAGTTCTTACGGAGCTTTGCGGCGAACCATTTATTTTCTTTCTCCCACAATTTATCAGCTCGATTTTCTCAACGTACATGGAATCCGCGATCGTTCGTTTTCCCTTTTTTGCCCTTATATTGTGTTCGCGAAATAAAGTTTTCTTTCTATCCTCTGACTTTTCTACGATGTTGAACATTTTTTAAAATCATTTTCGCGAGATCGGCTGATGCGTGTAGCACTCGAATGGAGAATCATTCGATATGGTAATGCACTGCAAATCCATGTGTGTTATTTGGTTACACGTAAGGTGTGTATTTTTAGGAATCAATAGGTGACATACACAACTTAAAACAACGCGCTTATGTGTGTTATAGAGAATTCAGAAACATTTGATGTATGTTTTCAAACACTTGAAACGCATTAAATTTTAACACGTTACCTATGCAAAACGTTGTAAATGTAAGGATTTACACTTTCAGTGTAATTGCAGACATTTAGTGTAAACAATCAACTGTTTCTAGACATTTACGGAAGCTTGGGATGGTAAACAAGGTTAATGTTTGGGTGCCGTATGAACTGAGGGAAAAGAATTGAATGGATTGAATTTCTGCTTGCGATTTGCTGCTCAAACGCTATCAAATCGAACCATATTTAAAGCGAATGATTACTGGCGATGAAAAGTTGATTGTCTACAATAATGTCATTCGAGAAAGATCATGGTCGAAGCTCGGGGAGGTTGCTCAGATGGTTGCAAAGGCTGGTTAACACCCGAAGACGGTCATGGTGGCATTGGAAAGGAATCGTCTATCGCTCTGTATCTGGTGGCATTGGAAAGGAATCGTCTATCATGGGCTGCTGCCACGCGACAAAACCAATTCGACCAAATACTGCTCACAGCTGGCCTAAATGACGCGAGCAATCGATCAGAAATGGCCTAAATTGGCAAACAGAAAGTGTTCCACCAGGACAACGCTAGACCACACGTTTCTCTGATGACCCGGCTAAAGTTATTGCAGCTTGGGTGGGATGTTTTGGTGCACGCAGCGTATAGTCCGGATCTTGTACCTTCAGACTATCACTTGTTCCGGGTGCTACAGAACAGTTTGAATATTAAAACCTTCAGTTTCCTGGGCCCCCTCAAAAACCACACGGATGACTTCTTTGCCCAAAGATCTCAGGCCTTCTGTGAAAGAGGGATAATAAAGCTCGTGGAGAGATGGCAGAAAGTCATTGAAGAGAATAGAAACATATTTAGTTGATTAAAATCGCCTTTTTTGGTTAATCTTTTGCGTTTGAAATTTACTCGATTTTCGCTACGGAATTATACATAGACCCAATACTCATGTGTGACATTTTTTGTGTTTATTTCAAACGTTGGTCCCGGTAGTCTTGCTAGCTTTCAGGACGACATGTAGCTGTGTTAAAACAACACACTTAGATTTGCGGTGTGTAAATGATATTTCTGTGTGATATTTTTTGTGTTCATTTCTAACGTTTTTCCCTGTGGCCTTGCCGGCTTTTGGAATATCATTTTTTCACTATTAACCATAATTTGTTACTCAACTACTTCCGGTTCCTAAGAGATCCCTTGAGAAAGTCTCCGGCTCATGCCACGCGTTTTCACGAGGTCACGGGGCAATTGGGTAAAATCTGCATACTGGAGGCTCTATTTTTTTTCATTCAACTGCAGTATGGGTATAAAAAATTGTTGAAACTGCCTGTCGCCCGGTAATCGGCGCACAAGCCCCGGCTGAGCCGTCACCCATCCAATTACTGTCCATGTTGCACAACGAATTCGCGTCCACTACCGTCGTTTCTTTAGCTTCAACTTTTATTCTCCAAATGAACAATTGGACACGCCTCGATTTGTGCATTTCTTCATTTTTTTTTTCTTTGCGCAATAATTATCGTCGATACGTTGAGAAAAATACTTAGTGAACTGTTATTTCGCGTTAACGGCGATCGAGGCTGATAATAATTCATTCTTCTTGTACACGAGACGTAGACGGAGCTGCGAGTGGCGACGCAATGTCGAGTGGATTTTACGTGTACAAAGCAAATCTCGTTGTAACTCGTTGCGCCCTCTCTCTCTCTCTCTCTCTCTCTCTCTCTCTCTCTCTCTGGCTGTCTCTCACAGTTTCTCGTCAGTCCCACGGGATAATTACCAGGTGCAATGTTACCTATGGACGAGTACAACTTGGCGTAGTTAGACGAGAAACTCGGCTTACAGTAGCGCAAAATTGCTTCGCCTGCGAATTCTCGCTCCTCTTGTCCCCTGCTACTCACTGGCGCACACACGATGTGTGTGCACTCTCTGATCGCTTGCGAAGTTCACTCCCGGAGTATGCGCGCCCGACTCGATGAGGATCTCTCGTCCAACTTCATTCCAGCGCAAATTCTATATCAACTGTGTATACTATCGTTACGAGCAAACGCTTTCTAAGAGCAAATCACAAATTTTCGAACCGACACGTCAAAGGATAGGATCATAGAAATTACTTTTTTACTCGCTCAATTGCGTTTCGTCACCATGTTCGGCAATATTTTTTAAAGATGTGCCAAACAGAAGAAAATCCGCGAAACCAAAAACAACCCCAAACAATAGCAAATAAAAAATCAAAAAATTAATCCAAACATTGCAAATGAAGAGAAGAAAGAATAGGCCCAAACAAGAGTCAATTTTTAAACGTAAACGAAAGCAAAAGCAAACCCAAAAAAAGCAAAAGTAAAAAAAAATAAAAGCGAGCCAAAGTAAAAGAAAATCAACAAAAGTAGAAAAAGCCCAAATAAAGCAAAAAAAAACTAAAAACAAACCTGAACTAAAGCAAATAAAAGTTATGCATAAACCCAAACACAGCACATGAAGAAAAGCAAAAATAAACTCAAACAAGAGTGAATTTATAAGCCCAAACAATAGCAAAATCAAACCCAAACAGAAGAAAATAAGCGAAACCCAAAACAAACCCAAACTGAAGCAAATGAAGAAAGGAAAAAAAAATCCGAACACAGCAAATTAAAAAACGTAAAAATAAGCCCAAACAACAGTGAATCTATAAACCTAAACAAAAGAAAAATCAAACCCAAACAAAAAAAAGCAACAAAAGAAAAAAAAAAACAAACTCAACTAAAGCAAAAGAAAACAAAAAAAAACAAAAACAAACCCAAGCGAAAGAAAATCAACAGAAGAAAAAACAAACCCAACTAAAGCAAAAGAAAACCAAAAAACAAACCCAAAAATAACGGTAAATCACTTTCCTTCGATAAAAATAATATGATTCACATATTTGGGTTTATCTCTTTCAGAAAAGAAATTATTATTTGCATTTTTGATGTAATCAACCAAATCTTTGATCCATCAAAGATTACCTCTGTGGTAATCTTCGTGACTCGAAAGCAAAAATTCAAGAATTCATTTCTCACGTGGTCGAGCCTTTGTTTTTTTTTTTTTTAATTCGTACTCATTTTGCCTGAAAAAGAAGTCGTGCCCTCCACCTGGAATGCCACTCGAGTCGCTCTTTGTGTGCTCGTGATCTTTCGGACTTTTCTTGAATCTGGGACAGGATATTGTTTTCCCGAGTAACCGGAATTCATATTCTCGTAAACCGTGTGGCTGGTACTAGAACCCAACTACACAGTGTGTGTACGAGCATTAACATTTTATGAGGTAGGTTACGACGAAGAAAAACATACTTACATATATATATATATATACATATATATATATATATATATATACACATGTATATTTATAGATCTGAGAAGCCAAACAGGAGCTTGTGATTCTGATCTGTCGACGGTGGCTTTTTTTTCTTCACCACAGCGCGCAATTACGCTATTCGTACTTAGTTCGTACTTAACTTCTACTAAGTACTAACTAAGTTCGTACTTAGTTCATACTTAACTTCCACCTAAGCGACATTATTTAACTAGATTTTTAACTTGGCAAATAAATATATATAATATCCACTATCCTGCATAACAGCAAGTGACAAATTGGGTTGAAACTTTTCAATGAACGAGAGAGCAGAAAAGTTTTCTCGTGTACACACGACGAGATAAGAAAACGTGAGAATATATTTGTCCGAATGTACGAACTGTATATTTAATAAGGAATATTAAGGAAAGCGGTTGAACAGTTGGTTGAAAGTGGTTGGATCGGATAAGGCTTTCGTCTTTTTCCCCGCGGCTCCATAATGAAATGTAAAACTTCACTTTTTGTCTCGCCTTCCGATCGTCGCGTTTCTCAACCATCAAGGTGTCGTCGCGCCTCATTTAAATTGGAATTACTCCACTTTTTGTGTGTTGAAGGAAAAAAACCCTTAATTACTCTTTTTTCTCAATGGCCAATGGCGAGGCAGTGTTATCGTTAATAGACACGAGACCCGAGAAATTATGACGGAATCATAAGACACGTACGTATGACGGTCGGCCGAGATCTCTGATTTATGTCCCCTGTCAAACAACATTTTTACGTGACAAGTCCTAGATTGATTTACGATCTTGTATGGTTTTCTGACATTTTTTTCGTACTTCGCATATTCTCAGTGGATGAAAAGCCATTCGCTTGCGCTTTTCTCTCTCTTTCTCCCTCTCTCTGCCTCTCTCTCTCTCTCTCTCTCTCTCTCTTCCTTATTGCGCTAATAAACCCAAACAAATCCATGGAGATATATATTACGAAATAATCGGATTTGAAGGTATTTGCAATCAATGACGGTTCCTGAATTGAGTGTCTTATACATAAATCATTGAAAAAAGAAGATCTCGCATTTTCGATATTACTTCATAAAATGTTTAATTATTATTATATTTATTGAATTATTATATATTATTATTTATTCGGTGTTTTAATTTATGTACATTATAAATATACGATTATTGGTACGTTTATTGAATTAGTATATATTATTATTATTTATTCTCAGTGTCTCATTTTTTTTCTTCATAAATATAAGATTATCGTTGCATTAATTTTATTATTATATATTATTATTATTATTTATTGTCAGTGTCTCAAATTTTTGCTTCGTAAATACCATTGCATTGATTATTATTGCATTTATTTAATAATTATATATTATTAACTATGGATATTATTATTTATGGATTTTAATGTTTGTATCCTTTTTGCTTAGTCAAAGTGATGCGTGCCACAGTGCCTCGTGGACGGAATAAAAGGACATATAAAGTGGCATATATTTAAACGGAATCCGGAAGAGTGGAAAGCGTTGAAGAGTAATCTTCTTACGAATTCATGAACTTCTCCTCGACTTTCGTGAACATTCGAATTTACAGGTCGTAATAAAACTCTCGTATCGTTTTCGCGGTTTAAGCGTGATTTCTCCTCGCGACAAAATTTCATCGCTCACATTGGGTATCTATTTACGTGCAATAAAAATAGCAATAATTTTGTAAATACTTCCGGTTGCCTTTTTACGGACGAAATCGAGGAATGTTTCCTGTAGTTGTCCCGTCCTCTTCGCCGGCGTTGAAATCCTATCAATGGCAAAACTAACCCGTCAGTTCTATATTCTTTTTTAATTTTGGTCGAATTGGGGAACTACTTGCATGAAATATTTAAGTCTACGCAAATCTTTTTCGGAAAACCCTAATAAGTCTCCGTTACTCGAAAAGGACCGTTACTACGGCTGTTAAGAATTTCAGGACATTGGCCATTTTGAAAAAGTGGCCAAAAAGGTCGAAAATTTTCTTTTCGACCTTTAGACCATTCGAGGGTGTCTATGGGATGGGAAATTTCCCGCTAATGACAAATATCATTGAGTTTTCGTCGAAAGCTCAAAATAAAAGAACAAATATACGATCCTTACAATTTTATTACATTCATTGCTTTGACTATTATTTTTTTTCTATTCATTATTTTGATTATTATTATTTTTTCTATTCATTATTTTGATTATTATTATTTTTTCTCCATATATATATTTTTCCCCCGACCCTTTGCAATACTCATAAAGGCATTCCCCGTAAACGTCACTAGCCTTAGAAAATCCACTACACACCCACAAGGATCACGTTCTTCATAATACGTAGCAGACAATGAACTGCACATTTCTCGTCGGAAACATTTGTACAAATAGAAACGAAGATCGATCATAGGTGTCTGCGTATCCTGCAAACAAATATACCTGGAGCAGCCCGTCTCAGGAGCTTTCCTTTCGCAAGCAAACGTACAAGTGTCCATAACTGCCCCGCGTGGTTTAGTTGACTCTTCATGCCTCTCTTTTCATTCGATATATATATATATATATATATATTTATATATATATATCCTTCCTCTTTGTGTGTCCCACACAAAATGTGGGGCACGCTCGCATTGTCGAGTGTGACCGAGTTTGCCGTACGCGCAGCTCGCCCTTTATGCTCATGGAAATATGCGCGGGGCAAGGGACAATGAGCCACGTGGCTTCGTAACGAACAAACAATAACGTACAATTATTGATTTTTATTCATCATAGTAATGAAATCACAAGCGTGAAACGCACGTGAAATCTCTGACTCTCCATGCCTCCCGATAAATTCGCTAACATCGTTAGTCGCTGCAATCGTCGCGATGAACGGAAACTTCATTACTTCCCGATTCTCCAATGCCTCACGACCCATTCATTTTTTTTAAACCTTCAAAGACGATTATTCGGAGGGAGAATTCACTTTTTATTTTTATTCACAAGATTCAGATTTTTTCCAATTTGGACAGTGCAAAAAATGGTCGTGCTTCGCAATCATCGTAGCGAAAATTCGCTAATGTGTTTGAGTTTATTTGGGTGTAACATCGGGAGCGAAGGCGTATTTAATTAACCCTTCGTGGTCACGCTGCCAAATTCAATCGCGGTGGTCACACTTGGGTCGATTCTACCCAGTCAGTTTTCAAAAAAAAAATATTGTGATCAAACTATCCGTCCGAAGTAGTTCAAAAAATTACGGAACATGCTTTGAACTTTCCAGATGATTTACGAAAATTTATTTATAAGAAATAAAATGGCGACATATTAAAAAAAAATTCATAAAGAGTTGAAAACGCGAAAAAGACCCTTTTTCTCTCAAAAAAATCATAGTTCCGTGAATTTTCAACATTTTTACCTAAAATTTGCACGTGATACTCCTTAGATATGCTACTTTTGGGAAAAAATAGTAGCATAGTGCGCCTTCCAAAAAAGGTATTTATTCCACTCGGTACGATAATAGGGGGTTTTACGTACGCTTCGCGTGCGTAAAAACCGCATTTTCACACCGGATACAATAAAATTTCGTATAATACTCGAGGAAAAAACTTTTTCTAACCTCGAGTGATTGCAACACTCGTTAGACAAAGTTTTTTCGTCCTCGTGTCATAATGTACTATTATTCCGACTTGTGAACAGGGTAAATTTTATGGTATGAGGATACTTCAAACTCCAGATAAGATGGTGAATACAGTCCCATTCGAAGCCGGGAACTATTATACTATTTACGTCAAAAATTGATCGACGGGTCGATTCTACCCAGGGTGACCACGAAGGGTTAAGTTTGAATGAACGCTGATCGTTCATTCAAACTTAACCCTTCGTGGGGTTCAAACTTTCATTCACTTTTGTTATTCCAGTTGACAAAGCATCGTTCAACAACACCCCAACGATTCTCAATACATCTTTACCCCTGCCCCTATAATATCTTATTCCTCGATTTGAAGAAATAAAACATCTTCAATCGAATGCCTCCAATGCCTCATTTAATTTGTTCATGGAGCTTCGAAGACGATTATTTGGGAGGAAATGTAGCATTAGATTTTTATTTTTAAACTTCAGACTTTTTTTAAAATTTGGTCAAGTCAAAGAGATCCTCGTGTGTCGAAATGATCATAGCGAGACTTCGCCAATTCGATTCGTTATTTTTTAAGTTTATTTGTGTGCAACATTAAGAGCGTGGGCGTGTTTACGTTTGAATTAGCGCCGATCGTTATTTTCATTCACTTTTGTTATTCCAGTTGACAAAACATCGTTCAATATTGCCTCAACGGTTCTCAAAACATTTTTCATCCTATTATTTTAATTCTCGAAAGGAACAAAAATTCATCGAAAACAAATATTGAAAAAAATTTGGAAAATCTCCAATGAAGATCAAGGTGGTCGGTTTCTGCGAATTAGTGGCGTTTCGATGATCGCGCTTGTGCGTTAAAAGAGCAGTTTTATTCATCGACCTGATAAAAGAGAAGAATCATTTGATATACAAAAAATTGACTGTAAATACATCGGATATTATCGAAAGGAGGTAAATCGCCCAATAAAAACCGTTCGGTCTCGGCCGAGCGTGACAAGCATCTTATTTGTCTCGTTGCGAGTAACACGTGATTTTCCGTCTCGTCCTCGATATATCACGGACCGAATCTCAAAACGTTATTCGAAGTATACGACGCATTTTCTCGAGGATGAGGCTCTTAACATCGCAAATCGCGCTCGATAACTGTACAATAAATAATAGAGCGAATCGAGGTTGAAGGTGTATACGATGATTGCCGCGCGTATAAATTTATGAAATGTGACTGCTTCGTGAGATATTCGATTTTTCCTGTGAAAGAGTTAAAGGGAAAGAGAGATAGAGAGAGAGAGAGATAGAGAGAGAGAGAGAGAGAGAGAGAGGGCAAGATGGGGAGAAACGCTTTTCCTTCGCGTCCATAAACGAAGAAGACGCGCTCTCATCGAACGATATCTCTCGCGATTCGCGAGTGTTCTTTTCGCGAAACTAGGCCAGGACGTTGCCTGCCTTTTCATGGAGCTATATTTCTACAAGGCGTGTATTTCTTTTCGCAACACACAATGAATTGCCCTATAAATCTTTGTATGGGGGAGGGGGGCGGCGGGGGCGGATGGTGGTGGTTTGCTTGAACGTTGGGGCTCACCACTGGGAATGGTGCGACCAGGAAATAACAAAAAAAACTATAAATAAGACATACATTATTCTTTACCTCTTGAACCCAGGCTTGTTGCTTGATCGGAGCATCCGGTGCGATCGCCACTCTTCCGGCCACCCGCTGCTTGTACTCGTGCAGTATAGGAATTTTCGAATTCTTGTCGCTCGAGGATAGGACGACTTCGCGCTCGATCTAAAATTATAATCAAGCAATTTATTTCAAACGAATCATGTATTGATAATTAAATAAGTTCGTCTCTGAGTCGTCATCAATGATTAGCATTCTTTAGAAAAAAAATGTTATTGATTCACTATTTTTATTAATCTCTTCATTGATTCCTTTATTATTAATATTTATTTATAGATTCATCATGGATTTTTATTTGTTTATTGATTCATTATTAACAATTATTTAATTATTTAGTTATGAGCATTATTTATTGATTGATTAATTATTCATGATTATTGACATATTTATCATTGATCATTATCTGATTTATTATCAATAATTATTTACACATTTATCACTGATAATTGATTATTTATTGATTTATTATTAATAATTATGTATTTATTACTACGCATTGTTACTTTATTGAGTTATTGATATTCGTTATTTATTGATTTATTGTTGATGATCATTAATCTTAATGATTTTTACCAGGTATCTTTAAGACTAATACTGCGTATAAAATCAAATAAATGATTCTGCGCAGTATGAGGGATAACACGCTCGTCTCCGATAATTTATACGACGCCCCGTTACTCCCACGTTTAGTCTTGAAAATCTCGTCGTGCGACCTAGAAAAGTCCGCTCGACCCTTATTGTGAAAATAGGAAAACGTTGCCTTTTTCGTTAAATAATAGAAGTGGGTCCGCGGCTATATATACGGACTGATGAGAACCACGAGAAGACGCGAGTAAAGTATCCTGGTATGGAAACACGATGTGGGTGGCTTGAGAGGGAGAAAAAGTAACGCAGTATCCAAACGCTTATAGTAGTGTCGTTTCCGGTAAACGGTTCACACATATATATATATATATATATAAACATATTTATATATGAAGACACTCGACTTCGAGGACAGCCCTCATAATAAAAAAATGTCCCCATACTCTTATGAAAACTCCAATGACTATAAAATCACAATTGAATATATATATATATATATATATATATATAAGTTATTGTAAGTCCTATACCCAAAATCAACTATTAAAAAATAATTCAAAAAAATGTAAGAACTGCTCTCATAGAAGCCAGACGTGCTGATAGTCAACATTGCATAGCCCTAATGGCTTCCAAACAGCCTTTCCCCATATACATATTTATATTCAGGATAGCATTCATCAGCTAGCCATGTATTTTTTAAGGATCTTCAGCGCAGATTTTGCAGCTGAGTAAAATATGATTTTCAAGAGTTTTTCAAGTGCTCGTCGAAAAAAAAAAAAATATAGCGTATTATTGTGATGACCAGTATTCGCCAGAAAAATTTGACCATCTTGGAAAAAATCAAATATCCAAACGAGTACAGTAGAACGAAGATAATTTAATTCCGAATACGAAACACTCGTGATAAAAGATTATCAAAGGTACATCTTATAAAATAGATAAACGGAATTTAAGGCAGTATTGTTGTGTAAAAAGTTGAAAAAATCGTTTTTTTATTTATTTTATTTTTTTATTTTACAGACCTTTCTGAATACGTCGGTGAAAACCGTTTAACCCTTCGTGGTCACACTTCCAAATTCAAACGCGGTGGTCATACTTGGGTCGATTCTACCCAGTCAGCTTTCAAAAAAGTATTGTGACCAAACTATCCGTTGGAAGTGGTTAAAAAAATTACGGAACAGACTTTGAACTTTCTAGATGATGTACGAAAAATTTATTTATAAGAAATAAAATGGTGACATGTTTAAAAAAAATCATAATGAGGTGAAAACGCAAAAAAGATACATTTTCGCTCAAAAAATCATAGTTCCATGAATTTTCAACATTTTTACCTAAAATTTGGACGTGATACTCCTTAGATATGCTACTTTTGAATAAAAAATAGTAGCATAGTGCGCGTTCCAAAAAAGGTATTTATTCCGACATGTGAAGAGGGTAAATTTTATGGTATGAGGATACTTCAAACTCCAGGTCAAATTGTGAATACAGTCCCATTCGAAGCCGGGAACTATTATATATTTACGCCAAAAATTGATCGACGGGTCCATTCTCCCCAGGGTGACAACGAAGGGTTTAAGAAGGTTTGTACTTTGCTGTGCCAGAATTTTTCTTTTAATTTGCTATATCGGAAAGAGGCAATGCTTAAGAATACGTTCAGAAAATTTCAAGTCGATATAAATAAAATCCGCAAACTTATAAGCCGAGGAAAAGAAGGTGCTCGTCGGTATAAAATATGGGATACATGGGAAATGAGCAATCGTTATGAAATTTGATAGGTACGTGTACAACAAACGTCTTTATTAGTTGAACTAGAATTATCCAAAAATATTTAAGTGTTTTTGTTTTACGAACAAAAAACTGCAAAAAAGTTTGGTAAAAGACTAAACTTCCCCTTCGAACGCTCACAATTTTTTTTATTTTTCAATATTTCATCTTGATTCTAGTTCGACTTATGCACAACATTGTACAAAGTAAAAATATGTTTGATTTTTTGTAGTCACTGATTAGCATGCCGTCAGTTTGTTAATTTTTTTTTTTGCCAATCCTGGCACTAAAAATCACAACACTCATACAGAATTAAGATATGTTTGGTTTTTTTTCACATTCATACAACGTCCACAAGACTGGTTGCCAATTGGAGCGTTTTCTGCACACCGTTGTAAACAAACGTACATGATAATAATTTTTTGTTTAATTTGTACATATTCTGAAGGAACAATAAACACGTGTAAAAAAAAATCAGAAAGAAAACAAGAACAGTTTAACAGTTATTCCATACTGAGAATCACCTCCAAGACAGCGCTCTAGACAAGAATACTGCCTTAATACCATTAAAAAAGTTTTTTACGAGTGTTTCCTATTCGCAATTTAAAAATCTTCATTTTTGTCAACTGCAAATAGAATATCGATTTTTCCAGAATTTGTGACTACTCGTCACAAAAATAGGCTATATTTGATTTCTAACGGGAATATAAAAACAATTAAATATTATTTTTTTTTCGGTTGCAAAATCTCCGCGCCCGATTGTTTAGAAAAAATACGGCAATCTTATAATTGTCACCCTGTATATGTAGGAGAGCTCGCCTGGAGCAAAAGGCACAAAGCCTTTGTTTCTCTCCCTTCACGCCATCGCTCTATAAAACGGTAGACTATGAGAATATTCCCAAGAATCGCATAAGCGATACACTAACGTGCAATTATCAGAAACTATAGACCGTACGATGAACCGCGGCTTGCCGAAGATTTCACCGGTACAGGTTGAATGAGACTCCTCGCGGTTACTCGCATATATTATCCTCTTTTATTCGGTACAAATGTTATTGTATTTTACTTAACTGGAACACGAAACAGAGTGGAAGCCAATTGCCAATGACTGTTGCAATCGTCCGGAGGATATTTTTTCGAAAAATAATTTTTATATACCACAATCATATTTTCCGCGCTTTTTCGTGCCTGTAAACGGTATGTAAAAGAAGTATTTTACGTCCTAGGATTCAAAAATTGTAAAACGTGCCTGTACAGCAGCTGTCGGTCGTTAGGTGCTGCCCGCAGTCGTTAAATCGAGGAATTATTGTATACGATGAAGCGTTATTTACGGGAAGAAATACAGGTGGTGGAAGAAAAAAATAACGTGATAATTACTGGAAATTTGTTGCTGTGAGTCTGAAGATGCGCCGTTGTTTGATTCTGATTCGACGTTTGTTCCTCCCCGTATAGAGGTGGCATTCTGTATTCGGGACCGTTACCAATGCGGCCAGAATCGCTCGTCCCAATATCGCAATCGATTTGCCCGGGACCCGTGCCGTTCGCGTAAATCACCGTATCTACTACCGATGGTTGTCCAATCGACGGAGACTCGTTGTTACGCTGACAATTGTTGGTCCGCTGATTATTCGGCACCGGCTTCGGGGCAGGCACCGATTTGTAGGAATTTTCTTCATCTGCAACCAACAACGGGAAGCGTTTCGTTAACTGGTTAATTATTCAATTTTACGGAAATTATATTCGGACAGGGGAAGAGAGCGACGATAGCTGCTGTTTGTTTAGCCACTCTAGAGGCCAAAAAAAGGGCATATTTTGTGATTTTTTTTCAGCGAAACCATAAAATAAATCGGAATTACAAAATAAGTGTTTTATTATACACATAATTGACTAAACAAAATTATTTTTTCACAGCGATACATGTCAAAATGGGGACTGTGCAGCATTTTTCCGATGACGCCTTTATTTCTGGAAGGTCAACGGCCGGACCACCGCTCCTATAATTTTTTAGTTATGATAAGACACTAAAGTTTTTTTCGATGATATATAAGAATAGCTATAGAAGTACGTAGGATTTTTTTGATATATTGTTTTTTGTCAAATGGCGCATTTCTAAAAAAAACGTATAAAATGCCATGAGAAAATCGTCAGAAAATTGTTTATAAAAACGGAACTATGCAATATAATTAAAAAATACTACGCAGTGCCTCAGAAAATATAATTTTAAATATACAGTTAAAATTTCAAGTGTATCGGTTGAAATTTGTTTGAGTTATGAGTCCGGCCGACCTGAAAAATGTAGTTTGAGATAAACGCGTTTAAAGTTAGTAGAAAGTCACGACACGAATCAAGAGGGGTTGCGCTAGAATTCGAAAATCGAGTACTTAGAGATTTTTCACCCCTATAATGTTTTGGAATATAACTTTTATTGGTACTTAGGTACATTTTTAACAAAAAAAAATCGATTTTTAGAAAATCCTAGAGTTGCTTAAGGCTTTAATATAAATACATTTCATTAAAGTAATGTTAAGGCCTTATATACCTTTGACATAAAAAAATGTATCGTTTTTTTTTTCTATCGGCTTGAATGATGAATAAACAGTCCAAGAATGATATGCAAAAGTTGTTTTGGGTGGAATATTTTTTTCTAGAAATACTCTGCTGATGGTTTTAAAACTTTAAACGCGTTTTTCGCGAAAGCATGTCTTCAAAATCGGGCGGCCTCGTAATTTCTACAATTTTTAATTGATTGACTTCAAACTTCAACTGTAGCTTCTTAGAACAATTACCGTTTTTGTAAACAAATTAAGGCCTTTTTTTAGTCGGCAATGCGACTTTTTTTCAAAGTAGTGCCAAATTGTCAAAAATTAATATTTTGTAATGATCGTGTGTACTTCGCTAGCAAAACTCATGTGGATTACGGAAAAATGTTAATTTTTGTTCTGGGTGTTCATGTGCGTCTCCAACGAGTCCGCTCGTGCGGACTAAAAAGGGCCTTATTATCGATTAGTGGGTCGAGATTTTGTATGTTTTTTTTTTGAAAATTAAAAATATGATTTGAGTACCTACAGATATGTAAAATAAACCCTCCAAACCCTCCAAAGCCATGTTTTCCGATCGTCCAAAGGTATATAAGGCCTTAATTCAGCAATTTTTTATACTAATATCAATAAATTTTATTTAGGTAATGGTAAGCAAGCCATTTTTCAATTAATATAAATTTCATTTGAAGTAATCTAATAAAAATACAACAAATATTTAAATGCAGAGACAACGAAAGTTTAGAAATACGATAAATATTTATGTTTATGCTTTTTTACGTATTTATATTTAACCATAAAATGGATATTTTTATTTATTCTGTATATTCTAAATATTTTGTTATTTCGAAATATATTTTATTTAAGATAAAAAATCCTTTGTGTTCTAGATCTATTGAAGATAAAAAATACAATAGTCATTTTCGAGTAAAGTTAAGAGAATGAATTCAATATTGTTGAAGATAGAGCAAAGATTTAAATTTACAAACAATAAAAGTTTAGTAATACAATAAACATTCATTTTTTTAAATACTATAAACATTTCGATTCGAAGACCCAAACAAACTCAAACAATACGAGTTAAAAAATACATTAAACATTTACGTAAAAATGTTCTAAACATTTAATTTTCTGAATACTATAAATATTTAATTTAAAGACCCAAACAAACTCGTCAATAAAACTTCAATAATACAATAAACACTTTCGTAGAAAATTTTCAACCAATTCTAATACAATTTTCAAATTTTTTCAAATTTTCTATTAGAAATAACATTTCAATATAAAACCGACAATAAACATATACGATTATTACTTTTTTAAATTGCAAAACAGAAAGTTAATTTTCCATTTCTCACTCCAGCTAATTGAATTATGAAAAAAACACATCGTGCAACTCTGCTTTTGGATTTTCATGAATGATTTATGTTCTGAATCGGCCAATTTAAAGTACACTCGTGCACCGATACTGTGCACATCGGGCGTCATGGTTCCTCGGGTAGAACTGATGTATTCTCATTAACAATAACCTTTTCGTTTCTTTTTTACTTCTTTTACTCGGCGATAAGTCCAGCGTGTATTAGTTAACGGTAGTATTATGCGATATGGTGCGTTGCCGCGAGTGTTAAACGAGCCTTAAAGCTCGCCTGCAAGTCCTGAGATGCACCGTACCGCACAGATCGCACATTCGCAAATCATTGTTCGCCATAAACTTTCATTGCATATTCTCTCAATTAGGTTGCAAAGAATATTACAATTGTTTGAGCATCAAACTTGATTATCGTCGTTTTACGTAACGTTTCGTTGAATCGAGCGATCTAGGGAAATATATAAGTCAGGAATTTACCTATCTAGAAAATTTTATAAATTGGGAATTTCCCTATCCAGGGAATTATATAGGGGGAGTTCATCATATCTAGGGAATTATGTGAATTGGAAATTTTTCTAACATGGAAGTTGTACAGATTGGGAATTTCTCTATGTAGGGAATTAGAATAGGGCATTTCTATATGTAAGAAATTATACACATCCGAAATGCTCCTATCTAGGAAATTATATGAATTGGAAATTTCCCTATGCAGCGAACTATACAAATAGGGAATTTCTCTATCTAGAGAATTATATAAATTATTGTTTTTTTTTCATACAAATTTTTTCACATGCGTTTGCCAACTTTTTCAGTCCTAGCTCTTTCGAACTCACCCCTCGCGTGAAATCTTCAAATAATAGTTTCCTGAATTAAACAACAACAATACACTTTCGCGACAGTCTTTAACGTACATGATGATAATCGATTGCGAGATTATCACGCGTAGGTCCCCGCGGAATCGAAGTGATCACGACACCGGGTCACATAAACACGCGATGTTGATTCTCACGTGAGAAATCCGCAAGTGTGGCAATGAGAGTCGCGTGATCGGTCGGCGAACCAACGACAACACCCGTAAACTTTATTCCTGCCATTCGTCCCTTAATTGTAGTCGTTAAATTGATATGAAGTTTCCCGCCCAAAAGCGACGATAAATTCAGTAAATGCTCTTGAAGCTAACACTCATGCGCTGATATCCGCTCCCTCGTTTCCACCGTCAGTATCGGTCCCGTAATAATGCTATGAATTATGCTTCTGATATTGTTAATAGCCAATAACTGTGATATCAATAATTGATACACATGTTCAAAATAAACTAAATTTGCACTAATGTTACTGACGCGTAAACAGTAATATATTTTTTCGAAGGATTTGTTTTTTCATACCTAAAATAAATTTTAGGTATAAAAAAAGTATACATATGTATATATATACAATATATATATATAAATATATATATATATATATATATATATACAAGGGGCTATATATTTTATTATACATAACGTTAGAATGCGTTGAAAAAATATGTTTTTTTTTTTCGTGCCTTTAATGTGTTAGTGAAAATTCAATATACATGAAATTTTTATTAACAATTATTAATATTATAGACATCGGTTATTAATATTATTACAAGCAAACTTGATACACCCCCATATATATATATATATATATATATATATATATATATATATATATATATATATATATATGTGTGTGTGTGTGTGTGTGTGGGCATGTGTATGTTTGTTTATGTATATATAAAGCAACGAAAATATAAATCTATATATTTACAATATTTATTTCTAGTATATATCTAAAATTTATATATTTATTTACTTTATTTTATATTTTTCATATATAAAATTATATTAAATCGTTGTAGTGGAGTCATATATACATATATGTGTGTGTGGGTGGGTGTGTGTGTGTGTGTGTGTGTGTGAAATTGAAGAATTATATATGTATGTAATTCTATTTCATCCTATACATCACTAATTCAAAAAAAAAAATATAAATATAATTGTCACTCCACCGAAATATACCTTGATTATAATTTTGGCGCCTCATACGATTTTCCTGCTTCACTTTACGAACTGTCGTGGCCATGGCGTTTTGGCTGACCATCTCTCTGACGAGATATGCCAACAAATTTTCTCCCTCTCTCTCTCTTTCTCTCTCTCTCTCTCTCTCTCTCTCTCTCTCTCTCTTTCTCTCTCTCTCTCTCTTTCTCTCTACCCCTCTCTCTTACACATCCACACACTACCGGGCGCAACTTCCTCGCGTTCCCCCAAACTCGTTGGCGCGAAATGCGAATTCAACTTTTGCATTTACATTAGTCATGTACGGTAGACTGTTCCTCTGGCGCGTCGCTCGTGCCTCTGACTCTACAATTTGTTCACACAACCACCACTCGGAACTTTGTTTCACTCGGAGGAAATTTAAAAAAAATAAAAAAAGACAAAGAAGTAACAAGTTCAGGGGTGGAGGGCACAGTTTCCTGATTATATTTTACGCGAAATGCAAAATTTGCGGAGGAAGAAGGACGAGCAGCCACGAGTTGGTGGATGCAATGCTTTTTTTTTTAATTCTCAATTTAAAACTTTTCTTTGCATTGATTCAAACTTTTTTCAACGTTGAAATTTTTCCAATTTCGCTGTTGTGTGTTTTTTTTTTATTTTATTAAATTGCCTTCGAAATGGACACTTGTCGCTGGCGCTCCGAGCAACCACCCGACAACGAGCCTCTTCGCTGTACACTGAAAGACGCCGAACTTTCCATTGAGCGAACGTTCGTAGATGTTCCGCCGTTCTGACTTCGTTTCCGGTATCATCCCACCACCACCGGAGAGAGAGAGAGAGAGGGACTCGTACGAATCGTCGTAGTACTTAAAGACGAGGCTACGAGACAGTAGAATAATTTATTCCGGTGGCCCATACACCGTGCAACGCATATATACCTAGTATAGAGGCTCTTCGTTTTCAAATGAATGGAACTCTCCAACGATGACTATACTTTTTGGGTAATAGTGCGCGTCCCTTCGTAGCCCTCGTTCAAACTCGTAGTATTTAGTTATTTTCTTTATTCTTCAAAACTTTGTCATTTTTGAAAATTTAATTTTCGGAACATCAATGATTTTAAATCTTTGAAGCGCAATTTTTAGGTTATTTTTCTTTGCGTTTCTAATGGCATTTCATCTTTACTCTTGAGAGCAAGCAAAATTTTTTAACATAATTTTATATTTATTTTTAGGGGTTTTTAAATTTATTCTCAAGAGCATTCTATGATAATCTTTAAAGGATTTTTATTTTCATTCTCAACAGCATTTTATTGTTATTTCTAAGAGCATTTTATTTGAATTGTTGAAAGCATTTTTGTATTTATTTTAAAGGCATTTTATTTTTATTGTAGCCATTTTTTTCATTCATTTTTGGACCATTTTATTCTCCTTTTTGAGGACACTCTTGATTACTTTTTTGTCTTGAGGGGAATTTTATTTTTATTGTTAATAGAATTAAAAAAAAAACTGAAGGCATTTAATTATAATTATTAGAAGCATTTTTCACTTATTTTAAAGACATTTTATTCTAATGGTTAAAACTATTTTTAAGCATTTTTAAGAGCATTTCATTTTTGTGGCCATCCTTGATTTTTTTTATTTTTACGTACCATTATAATGGCAGCTATCTCATCAATGAAAAATCATGTTCAAACCACATAAGTTTAGCGAGCGAATTGAATCGTCTCTAGATGAAAATAAAATGCCCTTTCCTCTATGAAATTCATCGACCACTTCCATTTTCCATACACCAGGACGAGAGAAACGTCAGACCACTAAACTCAAATAATTCTTGGCGCTTCCTGCGTCTCGCCAAGCCAAGAAAAAAAAGTCCATCTTTAACGATCTGTGGAGCTGCCGGAATAAATTGCAATCCCACTGTATATGCAAACACAACCACCGTTAACAACGGCACTGGCAAGGAGGGAGGTCGTAATCTATACGATTCAGGGTGTGAACTAATTAGGCCCGAGTCCTTTTGTTTATTATCACTCGAAAATAAGTGTCGAGACTTGAGTGGTTCTAAAGATCGTTAAAATGTTTTTTCTTTTAATCTTTCACCGAAAGAATATGAAGGTACAGCTCAATCTTTAACAGCGCTCCAACAATGGACGTACTTTTTCATAAAGATGCAATCGATCGATCGTAATAAACATTTTTAATTACCCCTTCGTTTCTCTCTTTTCTCTCGGGCTCTAAAAATATTTATTAGCTAATAATTAACCTGTTGTTGAATTTTTTTTTACAAAGTATTGTTCCACAACATTAATTAGAAACAATCAGTCAGCAGGTCTCTATCGCCCGCTTTCTGTTCTCGTGTGTGTGTGCGTGTGGGTGTGTATATTCAGGTTGAAAATGTGTAAATAAATAAATAATAAATAAATGCATAAATGTCTCAATATGTGTATGAGGTGGTTGCACATGAAACCGTCCATTTTGAGTGAAAGAAAAGATAATGTTCTGGTAGGGAATTAGTTTATTCAAAGTATTGCTCTACAGAACAGAAAAGCTTGGCCAATCTTTCGGCAGACAATCGGATTCCATGCAGGAAGAATTCGGATTCTTTAGGAGCAATCCAATCATCCAGCCGTTTTTCGACTCCTTCGTACGAGATGAAGTGCTGAGCTGTAAACGATGACTACATTGACCGGAACAAATGGTAATCGGAGGAAGCGATGTCTGGGGCATATGGCGGTTGAGGTAGGATTTCGCAGTTCACTCCTTCCAAGTACTTCATAAGCGTTTGAGCAACCTGTGGCTCGGCATTGACGAGCTGCAAAATCAACTTGTCATGGCGATTCTTCCATTCCAGTCTCTTCTCGTGCGAAGCTTGCGTCAAAGGCATCAGTCGCAGTCGATAACGATCCCCAGTGATGGATTCCGACGCATTAAACAGCTCGTGACACACGACACCCCTCTTTTGGATGGTTTTCCGCGATCTTTGCTGTTCATAGAATAATCACCACTTTGGAAGTGGCGAAAGCACTCTTTGAACGTTGGACGCGATGGAGCATGTTCGGCATCCATTTGGAGAGCAAGTGGATGCCAAATTCAAAACGCAAACGATGCGTTTCCTCGGCCGATTTCTTTGCCAGGAAATAATTGAACATAACTTCCCGCAAATGTGACTTATTTGTTCCAAAACTTGCCATTGTTAGGGCTATTAACTCTTCGTAGTCACACATCCAAATTCCATCGCGGTGGTCACACTTGGGTCAATTGTACCCAGTCAGTTTTCAAAAAAGTATTGTCAGTAGACTATCAGTCCGGAGCGGTTAAAAAAATTACGGAACATGCTTTGAACTATCTAGATAATGTACGAAAAATTTATTTATAAGAAATAAAATGATGACACGCTTAAAAAAATTCAGAAAGAGGTGAAAACGCAAAATAGACACTTTTTCACTCAAAAAAATCATAGTTCCGTGAATTTTCAACATTTTTACCTAAAATTTGGAAGTGATACTCCTTAGATATGCTACTTTTGGAAAAAAAATAGTAGCATAGGGCGCGTTCCAAAAAAGGTATTTATTCTGATATGTGAAGAGGGTAAATTTTATGGTATGAGGATACTTCAAACTCCAAGTAAGATGGTGAATACAGTCTCAGTCGAAGCCGGGAACTATTATATATTTACGCCAAAAATTGATCGACTGGTTGATGCTACCTAGGGTGACCACGAAGGGTTAAAATAGACTATCTCAAGCGAGGGAGTCATCATTGAAGTCGTTGGATTTCCCACAAATGGACAACTGCCGTCAAAATCATCCTGAAAGACTATGCCATAACGTCACCATTTTGCAATATTTTTTCAATGAAAAAATTTATTCCCTCTCAATCTTTGCAGACTGCGCTGAAAATAAATCTCTCGATGGCATTGAAGCTGCGAACGAGCTTAAGCGTCCGCCATCCGTTTGGACATCAACCAAAGATAAAAAAAAGCAACGAAAAAAAACAATGTAAAAAAAGCCATATAATCTCCTAACGAGTGTGAATCTCGGTCCGAATCTTCGCACATAGCCCAGGGCGTCCATTAAAAAAAACGTTGCGAAAGGTCGAATCCGATCTAACGAATTGGGACCTGAACGGATTGTTATGCAGACGGGTTTCAATATTTCTTGTCAAAACGAAACGTCACTGGCCCGCGTCCCGATCGAGTTTCTTTCCATTCTAGGATCTTCGCTCTCGCCTTTTAACAGCTAAATAAACATCAATCGTCTTCAGCAAGAATTAATTTTGTGAACATCTCCCTCTCTCTCTCTCTCTCTCTCTCTCTCTCTCTCTCTCTCTCTCTCTCTATCGTCCTCGTATGCGGCACGTGGTACATCTTTGGCCTTTCGTCTTAATTAGAAAAAGCTAGTATATAGCCCGGAAAAAAAGATTCCAGCGCGGATAAATAATTGTTAGAGAGACGAAAAAACATGACAGTAATAACTCGTCGACACGGACAAGATCTACGAACTCTCCTTCCTGGGAATCGGTCCGCGTTCCATGGATCGATCGATCGGTTCATTCGATATATATATATATATACAGATTATCAGTTTCTCCACGCTCTCATCCAGTTTTCTCATACGCACACACCCGTTCCAGTACGAGACTAGGTATCCCCAGGCTTTTTTTCTTTTTAATTTAATTCCTTTCCAAACCAGTCAGTATAGTCGGCGCGTACGACGGCAGCAAGTAAGCACAGCGTGTGATTTGTACATCGAGAACGACTCACTGTAGCGGCAATAAGGAGTAGAGACCTCTCTCCCGCTTCCCCTATATATATAGGGTGGCCCGAAAAGTGGCGTCAAAAATGAAAATCTAGATGCCTCGTATTACCTATCCAAAAATCACCCCCATGTAATGTTCGACGATCTTTTTTACTTGTCGAGAAACAGTATTTTTAATTTTTTTTTTGAGTTTTCCTGTAAGGTCGTTGTAGATTTTGGTCTCTTTTGTGCATGTACGAGGTGTGTAAATTAAGTTATATCTTAAGTAAGTGTCTCCCTCAAAATAACTCCCTTGGGAAGCCACACAGCGCTGAGGATTCCAATCCTCATAGCAGTGCTGGAACTCGGATACTGGAATAGCCTTCAGCTGGTTGGTTACAGCCGTTTGAATGTTTTCGAATGTCCCAAAATGACGTCCCTTGAGGTGATTTTTCAATCTCGGGAAGGGGAAAAAATCACAAGGACTGAAGTCAGACGAATAAGGAGGCTGAGGAGCCACAGGAATGTTTATACTGGCCAAAAACGCGTTTATTGAAATTGCTGTGTGACAAGACGCATTGTCATGACGCAACACCCAGGTGTACTTGATGTTTGGTCTGACACGCATTACACTTTTTCGAAGTTTTCGAAGAACCTCTCACTAAAAGTGTTGATTGACCGTTTGACCTTGAGACACAAACAAGAATTTCATCGGTTCTTGAAGATGAAGGCCTTCCGCTGCACGGTTCATCTTCAATCTACTCTCTTCCTTCTGAAAATGCCTTAAACCACCGAAAAACACTATGTTCGTTGGCTTGCTGAAGTTTTGCAAACGTTTTCGTTGCACTGTGCCCAAGTCTGAAGCAAAACCTGATAGTACACCGTTGCTCGAAATTGATGTCACTAATTTTTAGAACGGACTAGAAGATACTGTTTCACAAAAAAAATCGCTACGAACAACCAAATGACTCTAGCGAGTTTAAACTCGTACTGAAGGCGTATGACATGTTCACCTGCTATCCCTCCAAGTCCAGCGTCCCAAGTGTTGCCGGATCGAACGCTACGTTGCCAGTCACATGACTTTATTTGCACACCTCATACTTTTCTCTTAGAAGTTTTTTGAAGCAATTGGGAGTCACTTAGACTAGTATAAGGATTTTTTTTGTGATCTGAACTTTAGTGACTGTTGTCTCAAACCTATTTTGTAAACTTTCTATCAAAATCTTCGTCATTTACGTTAGTGTTCAGTTGGTCATTTATTTATCGCTTAACAGTGTATTTCATAACGATAACACGAGTAAGAAAAAAAAAGAGAAACATTTTTTGAATGCTTTTTTCTCGAAAAGTAAACAAGGTCGTGGAATATAGACGGGGATGATTCGGATAGGTATTGATACGAGGCATCTAAATTTTCCTTTTCGACGTCACTTTTCGGAATACCCTGTATAAAGGGTGGTCCAAAAGTTGTGGATCAAACGAAGTGAGGAGGTAGTCAAGATCATTTCCAACCAAAAAGGTAATATACAGGTTGGTCCGTTTCTCAATGATTCCAAAGCTATGATCTTTTTTCAATATTTTTGAAAAATCGGTCCCTAGCTATACATTAGTACATTATGAAACGAGGACGAAAAAAAATTTTCTAAAGAGTGTGAGTTTGCAGTACGAGCCGAAGGCGAGTGTTGCAATGACACGAGATTAGAAAAAGTTTTTTCGTCGAGTATTGTACGAAATTTTATTTTACGAGGTGTGAAAATTGGGGTTTTACGCACGCGAGGCGTAAAACATTCATTATCGTATCGAGTGCAATAAAAAAAATTAATAAGCAAAAAACTACTTACCACATCCGGGTTATTTTTTCAAAAGATGTAGCCTGATAATGTGGATTTCACATGAAAATCTAGTCTTCATAATTGTCATCATGAGTTCCAAAATAAAATGAATTTGTAATAACTTTCTGGATGATACTTTCCTTCCCTAGGTTTTCATCATTGATTTAAAAAGAAAAATGTTCTATCGAAATGTGCTCCTGTAGTAGAAAAATTGGTCTACGTTATGAGGATTGTAAAAAGATCCAACTCAAAGCCCTAATCTTCGAAAGTTTTTTACTATCGATTTTAATTCACTATCCGGTGGTGCTTTGTTAGAAAAGCGAATTGTGCACTACACAAATGTGAGCTGTTGATTTGAGAACGCATTATTTAAATGCGGTGCACTTATTTTAGGTACGCATATGGTAAGTCTTTTTTTTTAATTAATGTTTTTATACACCTGGGAATCGATCGTTCGGAAATATTTAAAAAATAAACATAGCTTTAGAATCATTGAGAAACGGACCAACCTGTATACGACCTTTTTGGCTGGAAATGAGCTTGACAACCTCCCCACTTTGTTTGATCCACGACTTCTGGACCACCCTGTAAATATATGTATATTTATTTGCCCATTTCTTTCCACATTTTACGAAGTTCTCCGACTTGATACAGAAGCCCACGATTCCGTACGGGGAACCATGCCTGGCTGAGCCTAAAGCACACGAGTGCGCACCTTGAGCTCCAGCGGAGCATAGACGTCTGTCGATCTCTTCCACTCTTGTATGCTCCGTCGTAATAATATATACGTAAATATACGAAGGAAAATGTCTTCGAAGACATTCGACGTCGATGTTCGTCCTGAAAACAGCTAGGTGTGCTGATAGCCAACATTAAATAGAAATAACGGGTACAAAATATCATTGGTAGGATTTTCTTTACCTGCTCTTTAGTTTTTGGTTTCACTCGTAAGACTCAATAACAAGACATTCGACGAGTGCGCTTCACATATATATATTTTCAAACAGCGTAATATCAGACTAGACCCTACACTACTAATCCTTCCGCCACGACGATATGAATCATACGACTAGATTCCCCAACGTATTTTCTCACGAGCCCACGAGAAAGCGCACACGAGAAACCACACACACGCACACACACACACACACGCATCAGCCACGTCGCCTCGTGAAATTCACCGGAAGTCCAGTGACGACCGCGCGCGGTCTCGCTCCTCTGCATACGCAACCCCGTAAGACTCGAATCCATACACGAGAGGACACGAAAAGGAGGACGAGAGAGGACACGAGGATGGAGGCGAGGTTAAACCTCACTACAGTAAAACTTCAGTTATACGTTTTTCAAGGGGTACAGCAAGTATGACGTATAAATGAGAATAACGTAGAAGTGAAATACAGTCTGTATCGGAAACTCTTTAGCATTTGAAAATGGCTATCGGTGCATAATTCGTGATGTTTTTTTAATAGCAGTACCTCTGTTATGCTAATATTTGGTTTTTCAATTGAAAATTTGATTGGTAGTAACGAAGTAATGAGCCAACTGAATCGTTTTTTTTTAATTTTCGTCCAGAATTATTATTTGATGCGAGTTCGTAACATTAAAGCTTTGACGTTTTACACTAGAAAATAATAGACATTTTCGTATAAATAAGAGATAGATAATCACAGTTAGGTAAAGGGTGTCTCAAAATGACCTGAAATTTTTATTTATTAACAAAACGTATTATTTATTTAAAAATACGAATATTTTTATTTTAATATAAGGTACAAATATGGAGGTTATGTGTGAAACACAATATCCGATAAACGGCCCCTTCGTCCCTGTGTGCAAACGTTCACTCTTTTGACGAAATTTTCAATAACATTTTGGCATAATTTCGGACTAATTTCATAAATGTTGCGTCCAATTGCTTCCTTGAGCTTCGAAATGGTCTGTGGATCATTGGCATACACTTTTGCTTCCAGAAAACCCCAAAGAAAGAAGTCCAATGGCGTCAAATCGCACGATCTTGGCGGCCAATTCACATAGCCGCGGCGCGAGATAACACGACCATGAAACTTCGTCTACAATAATTGCATTGTTTCACGCTGCATTTTCACAATTTCTATGCGTTGCTTCATCGTGTAATTCTCGACGACTAAACCTCAATACTTCCTGATGCCAGCTGTCAAAGATTAGTACTCTATGTTCGCCACAAAAAAAATAGCGCGCAATTAAAAATGTCAGGTTATTTTTAGACACCCTTTGCATACATACGTAGAACGATCATGGGATTTTACACTGGAAGGAAATAAGTTACGGGTTGTGAATTTTTTTTAATTCTTGTCTCTCTTCTTGTTGTGTCACAGAACACTGATTTACGTACAACTGGGAAAAAACAGGCCCCAAAACGAACGCTTGGGAAGAAAATTAATAACGTATAAGTGCAAAAAACGAATAAGTCGAAAACGTAGAAATGAAACTTTCTCTGACTCTGAACTCTGAGTTACGGTAATTGAATCATCTAATTTTTTACCGAAAATAGATGAAAAAAGAAAATTTCGATAAATAATCTGAAACAATTCTCGCGAACTCAACGAAAACCAATTGAAGGTTTTTCTTGAGATCTTGAGATTTTCCTTGAATCCTTGTCGTTTTCGCGATACACATTATTTTTCAAATTGTCTCTTTTTCAAAAAGATCAAAATATCTTTAGAAAAAAAACCGTACGAAGCTTTAAAAAAATTAATTTGAAGCTTGAGCTTCCCCCTTTATGATTCCGGCCAAAGAAATGCATAAAAAAATTGTCTGTAAAAGGGGTACACCAGAAACGGAACAAAAAAAAAAGCGAAAAATGGTCGTTTTCGAAAAAGGGTAGTAGTCGTAAAAAAAAATTGTAAACAAATTTGAAAAAAAAGGAATTAAGGTGAATTCCTCCCCTTCAAAGTGCCATTTATTAAATGCATTTATGTCAACTATCGGCGAAATGGAATAAAAAATCGTTCCGGAACTTGTTTGAATTTTTGTCCGAAAATTTTTCACCGGTAGAGTATATATATATATATAGGGGAATATCAATACAATTGTTGATCAAGATTTTAGAACGTTTCTTGTCAACTGTTGCTTCTTGAAGAAGCTTTTTGGAAACTGAGCAAACTGAAGAATTTAATTATTCATCTCTTGCTCTCTCTCTCTACATATATATATGGAAATATCGATATAATTGATTATCAAGATTTTTAAACGTTTCTTTTCCATTGTCCCTTCTTGTAGAGGCTTTTTTTAAACTTTGAGCGATATTTTGAAAATTGTTCATCTCTTGCACTCTCTCTCTCTCTCCATATATCTATTACATCGTCTTTTTAAGCATGTAACCGATAAAATTATCCACCCTGCACTATTATTCTTATTAATCTCTGCCTTTCTCTCTCTCTCTCTCTCTCTCTCTCCCTCTATTTCCCTTTTTTCGTCTTCTCTCTCTTGACCACTCTGCGGCTATCATTAAAGGCAGTTTTCCTCTCCAACGTGTCCAACACACATACACACACACATATATATATATATAAATGTCCATTTATGTACATGCAACGTGCGTGCTGGTGATCTTGCCTGCACTTAGCGACTTATTTTCTTCCATTTATCTGCTTCATGAGAGTTCCCTCTAATTCCGTTTTTTTCCCTCCACTTTCTTCGGGGAAGAAGACGAGCAGCAATTGCCGTGGCTAGAGGAGTGGGGTGGAGAGGGGACGAGAGGGATTTACCCCCTACCCCTGGCAACTCGCGATCTCTCGCCAACTGATAGCTATGCACACCTTTGGTTAACTCTCGCAATTTTACCTCGGGCCCTCGGGATCTATCATCGAGGGATTACTGCCCCCCCCCCCTCCTAACCCCCTTTCTCTCTCTCTCTCTGTCTCTCTCTCTCTCTCTCTCTGACTCTCGCCATCTCTTTTGCTCACTCGACTCTTATCTTTTCCTCTTTCATACAATCGTTGCCGGAAGTGGTCTATTTCGTTTTGTATATGCCGCGTGAATGGCTCCGCGTTTTGCCTATCTTGAGATTACTTCGTGAGATTCACTTTTTTTCATTCGGGGGGTTCCACTATGAGAGGTAAAGAGAGAGAGAGAGAGAGAGTGAGAGAGGGAGGGAGAGAGCGGGTGAGAGATCCTTCAAGTTGAGAGATTAAGTTAACAGATAATTCGACGTGGCCCCTCGCCGCTTGTAAAATATTCTCGCTTTATTCTTTCCGTTTTTACATAGGTAAGCTTTAAATCCACCGGGGAACAGATGATACATCGTATTTTCCCGTAAATCGTTTTTTATTGATTTGTTGTTGATTTCTTTTTTTTCAGAAGAAAATTAACAGCGAAGATTTTGCGAATTGCAAACACTGCACCGCGAGCTTGATGAAAATGTCCTCGGGCCTTAAAAACCTATTTTCCAACATTCTCGGAAGATTAATCAAGTCTCACCGGATAAGCTGGTTAGACTTTTAGCGGGACGATCCTCAGTCGCCGCATTCTTATATACATTTTTCATCAGGCCTATCTCGTCTTCCGGTTTTTTTTTTATTGTCGTGGAGCTATATATACGTATATATATTAATTTTTCGATTACAGGGACAATTCTTGAAGATGGAAAAATGCTAGATTGCATTTTTTTCGTTAGATATATAAATGAGTTTTCTGCGACCTCGTTGCGTCTCAATTTCAGGCGCATATCTTCAGGTATTGGACCTTCAGCCTTAAGGTGGATTTCACCTTTCGTTTATTTGTTTAATTATTGATTTATTTGTGTATTGATATATTCATTTCCTTGTAGCTTTAATTATTTGGGTGTGAATATAGTTATCTAAATACTGGCGTAATTTTTCAGTTATTTTTGTGTTCATTTATTTATCGGTTTACTTGTTTCGTTATTTATTTATTTATTTATGTATCTAATTCTTTATGAAATTATTTACATTAAATATTAATGGGAAGAAGTGAATAATTATCAAGGATATTTGTTTATTCGCTTGTTCAATTATCTACTTATTTGTGTATTAAAACATTTATCATTTTAAGAGAGCACACCTGAGCAGACGGCGGAAGAAATAGGTGAATTTTGGGAATTATTATCTCAAAAGCCATTTGTCCGATTTTATCCAAATTTGTTTTATTCGAAAGTATAAATATTGAGGTATATTGAGATTTTTTTTATAATTATATATTGACTGGGAGCACTATTTTTGTGGCTGACGTAAAACATGATTGCATGCAGTCGATTCATCTAAAACAAAAATTCCGAAAAGATTCTTAAAATGGATTGTGTAAAACCCTTCGCAAGGCAGGATTTTTTTAACTCAATTATTTTCGTTTTCATGAAGCCCAGAAAGATTGAAAATTTAGGTTGAAAAATGTAAATTTGAAAAAGCCGCCATTTCGTGATTTTTTTTTAAATCCTACAATTCGAAAGGCTCTATGCATTAAATTTTAAGAATCTTTTCGAAATTTTTGTTTTAAATCAACCGGCTGCACGCAATCAGGGGGACTGCAGACCGTGCCAGCTCGGTCATGCTTTACGTCGGCTACAATAACACCGCTTCGAGACAATATATATTTATAAAAAATTTCATCAATATTCCTCAGTATTCATACTTTCGAATAAAACAAATTTGGATAAAATCGGACAAATGGTTTTTGAGACAATAATTCCCAAAATGTATATTTTTCCGCCGTCTACTCGGATGTGCCTCGTTAGCTTTTTTATTCTTCATACATTGTATTATCGTCTCATTGGTAAATAATTCAATAATTATATCTTAATAACGTAAGTATAATTGTATTATTGCACTGAATTGTAATTAATATCTTAATTATCATAATTCTACTATAATTATGCCTCAATTCATATATAAAAATATTTGTCTAATTGTTTAATTATTTGGTGATTTGTTTAACGATACATTGATCAATTTAGCTAATGAATTATTAACTATTTTTACATTGATATATTTATCGATTGACTTATCGAATTATTTACTCATCTATATACATCTCATAAATACTAAAAATAATAACAAAAGTGACGACAAAAATGATGAATGAAAATAATCAACAGAAAATTCATTGTGAATTTAACATAAATTGCTCTTTAAGATTATGAGCCTCGTTAGAGATTAAATGAAATTAAAAAAGAGAAAAAATTGAATTCAATTGAATTGTAATTGCAATCGTACGGAAGTCAATCAAGTTTTCAATGAATTCCAAATTTATAATTGAATTGTCAATGCAGAAATAAGTTTTTGATCGAAAATTAAATGAATAAAAGTTAATCTTGTAATTTTGCAATTTAAGAAAAATTCAATCATTATGTTTTATATTTCTTTTCAGTACAATCTGGTATTTTCATTCATCAGTGACATGAGTGTTTGAAGTTTCACTTCTAACGAGCGTAGCTACCACGCATACAATTTTTTCATAATTGTTTACTCCCTTGTGTATTTAAAATATTAATTAATTTGTTTACTCGTATATTTATATGCTTATCCATTTAGTCATTTATTTGAATCTTGGCTACAAAGTGAGAGAAACCATTCTTCAACTTTCTCGTCGAATCACCGGGACCAAGAGAAGACACGATCATTCCTCTTAATCTAACATCTGTCGGCACTCGCAACCAAGCTGTTTGTGTAACGACTTAACTGTACACCGTGCTCTCTACGCTCCGCGTAGCTACATACACGAGGCTGTGTAGTCGAACACGAATGCTGCGTGTGGAGTCTGGATAGCTTTCCAACACATTGACCGAGATAGCTGTGTCTTCGATTTTGAACGTACGCGCGAGCATACTCATCAGCGCGGCGAAACGACTATGTGGATTTGTTAATGTTTCGTTGATGATATTTGCTTGCGATTCATATTCATGAAAACATTATTTTTAGTACAAATCGCCGTGAGTTTGGGTCGAAGAGATTTGGTGTAAATTGAATTAAAGAAATTTAATGTGATTTTGATTGAAGCTATTCGAGTTCGAGAATAATTAAAATTAGAAGGTTTTAATGTAAATTCAGATGGATTTATGATATTTGGCTTAAATTCAATTTAATTGGAGAGATATCATTTCATTCGATTTCAGTTAACGAAATTTAATAAAATAAATTTACGATCAATTCATCACAATCGAAGAGATTCAATTTAATCATCTCAAAATGAATTAATTTAAATTGGAGATACTTGATTTTTATTGAATTGAACATATTTAGTTTAGAATCATTGAAAATAAAGGGATTTGATGTTAATTGAAGTTATAATATTTTTACTTAATTAAGAATAACTTAATTTGATTTCGTGTAAAGAGATTTTATTAAATAAATTTACTTTCAATTAATTGCAACTAGAGAGATTCAATTGAAACGATTCATATGAAATAAATTTTAAATAGAGCCAATTAAACTTCGTCGAGATTTCCAATAAAATGAATGCAAGCTTGATAAATAAAATTAGAATGAAATAAACCAAATGCTAAGAATACTTTAAATTAAATAAAAATCTTCGATTCCAATTAAATAAATAAATATGGAAATATTCTGCATGTTCGACTCGATTACCATCGACATTACTCCGAAGCATTATTCCGATCTCTACGTTTGCCAAAATGTTTATTTTACTTATGTATTCTCATTCATTCGAGCGAATAAACATTATTTTACGACGAATCGGATGTTCTTAGCTAAAATAAAATTACTCCTCTCAATAAACGTGAGAAATACTCGAATTTCAAGTAAATATAAACGATAAATTCGAGATCGTATCTCTCCTACGAGCTTCAATTAATTCGACATACTTTCACTCGAATAAATCTTTCTTGTGGGATCCGTGCGCCTCCATGCTCCCGCAGACGCATAAAATCTTTATTATCATCTCGGTCTTGTTAGAATATATACGGATTATGAAAACTCTCCTTCTTATATTAAATAACAGGCATAACGTAATTTGTAATTAATTCGTAATTCCTGAATTGCGTGGGGGCAATGAGAAAAGAAAAATTCATTGAGTCGTTCGAAATACCGGTTGATGATTTTAATAAACCTGAATTTCCATAGCTGTTGTTTTTTATCGTCCGGTTCGCAATATCTCCGGCTCTCTCTCTCTCTCTCTCTCTCTCTCTCTCTCTCTCTTTCTCTGTTTAGGTGTGCGGAAAGATCTGATATTTAACAAGCCACTCTCACCCCTAGAGAGATTCGAGATTCTGGTATGCGCCGAGCTCTGCGGTATGCACATATATATATTATCACATTATATCAGTGGGCTGTACTATTGCGTACATGAGCCAACACGATAGCGTGCGAATCGCGTGGGTAGAGGCTCGAGAGAGTTAAGAAGTCCAGCCTATACATGACGGTCGCTCGTAAAAAATTTCCGCACGTTTTGCATCCAATGGTAGTACTCGTCAAAAATATATTTAAAATGAGACCTCGATTAGGAAAATCGATCAATACAAAAAATGTACGTACGAGTTGCGTTGGTGAGAAAAATATATCCGAAAGAAAATACTCGTGCAGATATTTGTTGGGCAGTAGGGAGTTCACATTGGAATCCACATGGATTCCGTGCTATTTCCCGATTCACGTCGCCATTTTTTATTTGATATTCACAACCGGATTTTGTTTGATCTGCCAAAATAAAATATCCTTTCGTGATCTTGTGCACAAATTTGTTGGGAAGTTCCAAGAGGCACCAACATCTCTATAGGGATTTGTTAGGGACGCCCCACATAGGAAGTCCTGATTGGGATCCAACGAAATTCTGTACTGCTCCGCAATTAAGGCCTTTTCAGAATTCTTACCACGTCCGAATCGAAAATATGTGAAAATTTGCGAGAAAAAACACGGTGAGTTGAAACATAACCTGCACGCTTCATGAGCGTATACGTGTATGCTGATATGCCAAAGTGCAGTCAAATAAATAACAAAAGATAATTGAAATGGATTTTCAGTGATGTGATACAAATTAATTTTTAAGATATACTGTTTTAAGCGATTTAGACTCTTTTTAAGATAAGATTTATACCTTTCCAAGATCCACACATTTTGGATATATTGGGTGAAGTAAAAAGTTCTGAGCATTTGCCGCTAGATGTCTTTAGTGAGCTGTATCTCACGATGTATACATCGCATCGGGTCATACTATACGGCGATTTAAAGGTGACATTACGCTTCAAAAAAAGTTCTTTGACAGTTTTGTGTTTGGTGAAGCCAAACAGCGTTCAAAATGGAGGTAAAAAAAGAGAAAATTCGATACATTCTTCAGTACCATAACGACCAAGGTGAAAAGGCGGAGCAGGCGGCCAAAAAAATTTGTGCTGTTTATGGACCCAATACAGTATCGAATGCAACAGCAAAGCGGTAGTTCCAACGATTCCGTTCTGGTAATATGGACGTCAAAGATGAGGCACGCTCTGGTAGGCCAATTGTCGAAAATGTCGATAAAATCATGGAAATCATTGAGTCGGACCGGCGTGTGAGCACTTATTCCATTGCCCAGGAACTGAAGATTAGCCAGAAAACCGTTTGGAACCATTTGCATAAGGCTGGTCTCAAGAAGAAGCTCGATGTATGGGTGCCACACGAATTGATACAAAAGACTCTTTTGGACCGAATTGATGCCTGCCATTCTTTGCTGAAACGTAACGAAATCGACTCATTTTTTAAGCAGATGGTGACTGTCGATGAAAAATGGGTCACATACGAAAACGACAGCCGAAAAAGATCATGGTCCAATCGCGGTGAGCCGGCCCAAACGATCGCCAAGCCCGGATTAATGGCCAAGAAGGTTTTGCTGTGTGTTTGGTGAGATTGGAAGGGAATCATCCACAATGAGCTGCTCCCATCGGGCCAAACACTCAATTCGGACCTCTACTGTCAACAACTGACCAGATAGAAGCAGGCGATCGACCAGAAGTTGCCAGAATTGGTGAATAGGAAGGGTGTTGTGTTCCATCAAGACGACGCCAAGCCGCACACATCTTTAACGACGTGCCAAAAGCTCCGAGAGCTTGGATGGGAGGTTCTATCGAACCCGCCGTATAGTCCAGACCTGGCACCAAGCGATTATCACCTTTTCAAGCATTTGCAAAATTTTCTTGATGGTACAAAACTGGCCTCAAGACAGGCTTGTGAAAAAGAGCTGGTCAAGTTTTTTACCAATAGGGACGAGGACTTCTTCAATCGCGGAATTATGAAATTGCCTTCAAAATGGACAAAAGTTATCGAACAGAACGGCGCATATTTGATCTAAATCGGATAATCCTAACTATGTTAATTTCATCGTCGAAATAAAGCGAAAAAACGCTCAGAACTTTTTACTTCATCTAATATATATATTTTGTCTAGAAAATTCAACGTATAGAATGCGATGTGATTCATCAAGAATCGTATCGAATTCTGTGCGATAATGTGGGAATCCTTTGGGATTGAAATTGGATTCGTACACGGAGAGAATTAAAAAGTAATTTTTGTCGTGAATTTCACGGTAAAAATTACCGTGATATATTTCAATGTGGTGACAAGTGAGAAAAGCATAATAATTCGTATGCGACAAGTTTTTTTTAACTCACGTTACAGAAAATTTGAAATACGTAGCTAAAATTTTACTATACAATAAGGGTAGCGCGCACGATAATTTTTACCGAGAGCACAATACATTTTCCTATAACACTCATTAAATTTTATAATAAATCTTAAAATAACTGTTATAAAGACGATACTTTTTTATAGACATTTTTGAAAGGCATAAAATAATAAAATCCACAGTAAAATTTCGCTGATATTATATATTTTTTAAATTTAAGTTTTGCGTATTTTGTTACACATCAAAATTTACTAGAAAATCTGGTAAAATGTTCTATCTGAAGAAGAAATTTTATTTTATTTTCGTGAAAATCTGTGTTTTACTCAGTAATAATAAGCGAAGTTTCAGGGTTGTCATCTGGTTACCGTTACTGCACGGTAATTTTTAACATTTAATTCTCTCCGTGTACATTAGATTACAATGGGGAATCCCGATTAGAATCCAAAGTACGAGCGTGACGTTTTAGTGTAGGGATCCAATGCGATGGATCCCTACCAGGAAGTAGGGACGAGTATAGGAATCCAATTGGATCCGTACGACAATTTCTGCACGGGTATTGCTTGGGTTTGTTTGCGTTGGATAGAGATAAAAATTTTCTCTTTGATAGGTAAGAAATAATTTTGTAAGAGGAAAATAAAAAATAAAGATAGGAAACATAATACGTTTTTATAAGTAAGAAATAATTGTGTAAATGACAAAAAAAAATGATTCTTTCATAAACGAGAAATAATTTTGTAAATGAGAAGACCAAATGTCGTGAATGAGAAAAAAAAGCATACCTCTTTGGTAAGTAAGAAATCACTTTGTGAATGGGAAAGAACCGAGAAAAATCATTTTGTAGATAAGAAAAAAATGACTCTGTCATGAGTAATAAATAATTTTGAAACTGAGAAGAAAAATGTGAATGAGAAAAAAAATCCTGTTTTTATATGTAAGAAATCATTTTGCGAGTAAGAAAAAAAGATGAGAAGAATATTTGCTCTTTCATAAGAAAGAAATAATATTGTGAATGAGAAATTTATCGTCAATGTAAAAATGTATAATAAGTATTTACAATCAAGCTAAAAAAAAGTGCATGTATAATAATGCGTCTTTTTTGCTCGTCCTTCCGCAAACGATGCCTCGTCGATCGTTGATAAATTACACATATATATCTATATATATATATCTATATATATGCATAGTGTCTTTTCGGTTGTTTTTCCACGACGACGATGAGCTGTCGTCGATCATTTTTCGATCCTCAAACGCGTCGCACGCTCGAATTAATATTAATTGTTCGGACCGGTTGGAAATCTCTTGTAATAGCCGCCCGCGGTAAACCGGTTTTGCGTACACGAAGAAGTCCCTTTTTTGCGTATTTCTCCTCATTCGAGTGCACATATACGCGATTTTGTCTCGGACGATCTAGGATCTCGCGTTACGCGTGTACACGCACGAACGCCACGGCTCAGTACACGCGGCTTTCTCCGATATGTACAGTCACCGTACACCTGCTTCCCAAGGGCCTTTCGTGTGTATCGTGGTGTACAACAACCTGTACGTTCAAAGGACGCGAGAACGACACGAGAAATAAAATGGAAAAATTCCTCGAGGGAGAAAGACTCTTCGGTGCCTTCTTCGATGGATCTTTAGAGAACGAGACTTTGTAAGAAGATTAATACGCATTGAGGATGAAAAGGAAAATGGATTATCTCAGAAATCTTAACGCAAACAAACCGAAGGACGAATTATTTTCAGTCCCGGAAATTGCGAACTTTTTTCTCGTTCGTGCAAAATTCGATGACAATAATTTTCATAATCGAATGAACGATAACATTTAAGATTTAAATTGATTGAAATATTAAAAATACGTAAATCAATAAAAATGTTAAATATCGGATACATTTTTTTTTATCGAATAAACAAAAATATTATTCATCATAAATTAAATAGATTTAAATTGATCAGTATATTTGAAATATTTAAATGAATTGCAATGTTAAACATTTTCATTAAAATGGCAGCATAGATATATATTATTTATTTTTACAATTTATAATAATATCAATTTTTTTATTAAAAAATCGATAAAATAAAATAAAAAGGACGAATTATTTTCAATTCTGGAGATTGAGAACTTAAAAAATATTTGTTTCCAAACTCATGGGCAACAATTTTTTTTCTATTGAATGAACGAAAATATTAATTTCTTAAAATATATAGATCAATTTAATTCTTCAATATATTCGTTCATCCGATAAAAGAAATATTTTGTTTATTGATATAATTTATAATCACACATTTTTAAAAATACATAAATCAATCAATAAAATTAAAGAGACAAATTATTTTGGATCCTGGAAATTGAGAACTTTTTTCATTTGTGCAAACTCTAACGGCAACAATTTTTTTCTATCGAATGCACGAAAATATTTAACATTTCAATTGATTTAATCATTTTTAATATTTTAAACACTTTAAATCGTAAATATTTTCCTTTATTCGATACATTTTTTTAATTCATTTTTATAATTCATAATAATTTAAAAAATTGTATTTATTTATATATTTTAATTTTTATTTTTTAGCTTTTTAAAGTACAACCCAACCTCCCAATCAAATTCCCTTGCACCAACTTAAACATAGAAGGATTTTTAAAAAAATAAAAAGCTCAAAAAAAATGTTTAACGCGAGCTGGAAACTCCGTCTTTGTATGAAAACACCTTACCGCAGTCGCGGATCGGTGTGTACCAAGGTACTTACGCAAAGCGGTAACGTATGAGGGTACATATACCTCCGAGTGTCAGTGTACTCGGAGGGAGCCTTGGTAGCGCGTGGGTTCCGGAGCAACGAACGTCTGGCATAAGAAAGGTAAGCATCAACGCGTAGAGACCCTATAAGATGCATAGAAAATCTTTTCTTCGTGATACCTAGTCTCCTTCTCCTCGCGAGCTAAGTGCAATCACGTACACGCTTTCCTGGACTAACTTTGCGTTACATACACGCTCGCGATTCTACTGGAAGTGGTCGCTTCGAATTAAGCACGAGCCTTTCCATGTGACCGAAACATTCACCAATAAATGCACGAATTCGAGAAAAAAAAATCATCAATGGAAGAAAAGTAATGTTTTTTTTTTATAATTAATATAAAACATATACAGTACTGGACAAAAAAAATACGCACTAGTCGAAATTTCTTACCGCACTAAAATTTACATAGCGGACTCAAAAATAAAGGTAATTGAATTTGCCAAGTGGCATTTTGAAGAGGAAAAGTCTACCTTTATTTTGATTTTTTTAGAAAATTCTCTACAATTTTTTTCGCCCCGTTGCGCACTTTTGAACGTGGCCATTTTTCGGCTACTTTTCGGCCGTCGAAAATTAACTGCAAAGTTTGTAGAACATTTTTTCCTCAGTTTTTTCCATAGTACACTTCAAAAGGATATCAAAATATACATTTTTATTTTTTAGAAAGTCTCGTACGATTTTTTTTCGCCCCAGTAATTGCATTTTTAGCTAAAAAAGACATGTTTCAGAAAAAAAGGCGCCATCGAAGAACTATAGGGTTTCAGAAGAAATGTCAAGAGGGTAAAAAGTTGCATGGGTTCACACTGGAGAGGCTAGAATTTTTTCAGAATTTTTTTTTGACATTTTATTTTACCATTTTTGGTTGGAACTTTGATGAGTGGAGAGGCTCCACTTGGGACGAGCCGGATATTGTGTTCCACATATAACCTGCATGTTTGTATCTCATATTAAAATAAAAATAATCGTACGTTTCAAATAAATAATACGTTTTATTAATAAATTAAAATGTCAGGTCATTTTGATACACCCTGTATATATTCACACACACGCGCACATAGTTATTCAGATACATGCGTGTATAAGTGTGTATGAAATATTTAAACGAACGAAAATCTCTAAGTACACGATTTTCGAATTCTAGCGCAACCCCTCTTGATTCTTGTCGTGACTTTCTACTAACTTTAAACGCGTTTATCTCAAAACTACATTTTTCAAGTCGGCCGGACTCATAACTCAAACAAATTTCAACCGATTCACTTGAAATTTTAACTGCATATTTAGAATTACATTTTCTGAGGCACTGCGTAGGATTTTTAAATTATATTGCATAGTTCCTTTTTTATAAACAATTTTCTGACCATTTTCTCATGGCATTTTATACTTTTTGTTTTAGAAATGCGCCATTTTTACAAAAAAAACAATATATCAAAAAAATCCTACGTACTTCTATAGTTATTCTTATATATAATCGTAAAAACTTTAGTGCCTCATCATAACTAAAAAATTATAGGAACTGTTGGTCCGGCCGTTGACCTTCCAGAAATAAAGGCGTCATCCGCAAAATACTGCACAGTCGCCATTTTGACATTGATCGCTGTGAAAAAATAATTTTGTATAGTCAATTACGTGTATAATAAAACCCTTATTTTGTAATTCCGATTTATTTTATGGTTTCGCTGAAAACAAATCACAAAATATGCCATTTTTAGGCCTCTAGAGTGGCCTAAGGCCTTAAGTGAATTGATTTATACGATCTGACGATCTACGAAATTTGGCCATGGCTTTTTAGCTTTTAACAAAGATGGATATCATACAACCAAATCAAAAACACGATAACAATCATCTTAACAAACATACACATACACGTATATTTTCCAAACCAAAAATTAAAAACATCATATGTTAGATTATATTAAATAAGAATAATATTAACTATTTTTTGTTATATTTGAGTAAACTATAAGAATTTCAATTTCATCATTACATTAATTTTGAGTATAATATTATAATTAGAAAAATATTAGATATTAAAATGAAAAGTATCCTATGTCTTAATCCAGGTCATAAGCTATCTACACGTTGAATTTCATTGAAATCGGTCAAGCCGTTTTGGAGTGATTGAGTAACAAACAGAGAGACTTTCAGATTTATAATATTGGGATATAATTAGCAAAAATTCATTCAATATTCATTAAGGGCCGTTATATACTCTATACAATTGAATAAACATCATATACTTTACGGTTGTACATATAATCAAGATAAAAATGATTTTTTGTGAAATATACCAGGTGTACAAGTATGAAATGCGGATTTTTTTTCTAAAAAAAAAACACGTTAAATTCGGAAGAATGATAAAAAGTGCTTTATTCAAAGTATGCTCCATCGCTTGTTATACATTTTTCCCATCTTTCGGACAATTTGTGAATACCACGCCAGTAAAAATCTTCCCCTTTTGCTGCGAACCATTCATCGAGCCATTATTTCACATGTTCGTACGAACCAAAGCGCTGCTCAGCAAGTGCGTGACCCATCGATGCAAACAAGTGGTAATCGGAAGGAGCCAGGTCTAGTGAGTAAGCCGCATGGGGTAGAACTTCCCAGCTGAGTGCTTCCAACGTGTCGCCAACCGGTTTAGCCGTATGTGATGGAGCATTGTCATGAAGAAAAATGACTTTGTGTTGCCGCTTTCGGTATTCTGGCCTTTTTTCAAGCAGCGAACGGTTCAAATCGATCAATTGTTGTTGGTAACGTTTAGTATTAACCGTTTCCTCAGGTTTTAACAGCTCATAATAGACCACGCCCCTCTGGTTCCACCAAACACAGAGCATCGTCTTTCTGACAAAGCGATTCGGTCTTGCAGTCGATGTGGATGGTGCGCCTGGGTCTACCCATGATTTTTTGCGCTTGGGATTCTCAAAATAAATCCACTTTTCATCCCCTGTAACTATACGATGCAAAAACGACTTCCTTTTGTACCGAGCGAGCAAATTGTCACATGTGTTTTTGCGCTTTTCCATTTGCCTGTCGTTCAACTCATGTGGTACCCATCTACCGGTCTTCTGAATCTTTCCCATCTCTCGTAGCCGATTGGAAACAGCTTGTTGACTAACGCCCAATTGCTCGACGAGTTGTTTTTGTGTTTGCGAATCACATCCGTCCAACAATGCTTGCAATTCCACATCTTCGTATTTTTTTGGCGGTTTTCCATGTTCCTTGTCGGCAACATCGAAGTCACCACTTTTGAAACGCCGAAACCATAGTTCACACGTATCTTGCGATGGAGCATGTTCACCATAAGCTTCTCGAAGTAATCGGTATGATTCAGCAGCAGTTTTCTTCAAATGGAAACAAAAAATTAATGCTGTCCGCGAATGCTCTTTGTTCGGTATAAATTTCGACATATTGAATACAACAACACAACACTATGCACACACTTTTGCATCACTCGTGCGCGTCTGACGCTTGTTGATGACACAACAAAATGGCGTAGTGTCAAATCTTTATAGCACAAACTGCATTGGTGCACCATCTGTTGTCTGAAATCCGCATTTCATACTTGTACACCTGGTATATAAAAAATTATAGCAATAATATTTATTTCCTTGCATATCACTTTAAGGGTGTTTACATGAAAGCCCTTTCCTTTACACAAAATATATATATAGGAGGGCGTAACGGCCTGTGTGTAAAGATATTTTAAAAAATACTACAGAACTTCTTTCTCCAGGGGGGAAAAAATTATAGGAACCGAATTAATTGATATCAATTAATTTCAATTAATTAGCGTATCGATGACACACGTCGCGATCCAATGGTCGTGCCGCGTCAACTTCGCTAGCGCGAAAAAAAAATCGCATCTATAAAAGTCCAATGTAAATAAGACACGCGAAAGTTTAATAAAGTCGACAAGTTGTTTTCGCAAGATGATACGACACATAATGTCGTTTCGACACTAAAATTCTACGATCCAACAAAATAGTGTATGTATACATATGTACAATGGTGAAATTAGAAATAGTCCTTTTACGAGTTTCTTGCACAGGACAGACGTTTTCAGTCTTGAAGATTAGCCAGTCGCGGCCTCGTCTGTGCGTGTAGTGCGGAGGACAATAAATGTCTATGAAATATACACGCCTGTGCGCGCATACATGTGTATCAACATATTCAAATTAAACATCTCCCGTGGTTGAATGAATCACTCGCGCTCGCCTCCGATCGGATTACGCGGGGGCCCGGGAATTTTTTTCGTTTTTTTTTGCATTTTTTTTATTCGCATTCTTCTTTCCTACCTCTCTCACTTCTCTCTCTCTCTCTCTCTCTCTCTCTCTCTCTCTCTCTCTCTCTCTCTCTCTCTCGCTCTCAGTTTGTCTGGAATATTAATGACGGCGATTGATCAAATCAATATAACGAAGAAACAGCTATCGTTGAATTAGCCACGAAGATGACTGGCACGTCTCATCGTGTGTCCTCAGGCTGACACTTTTTTATCCTTCCTCTCTCCATATAGTCGACCAGTTTGTGGGCACTGATTTTTTTTCCAATTCACTTACGTCGATTGTCAAAGAATCATGGGAATAATTGCTCGCTCGTACGTATGAATATTCATTTTTTTTTCCTTTTTTTTAGTGATCCGGGACAGCTATTCTTCTATGATGAATATTAATACTTTTTTAAATTAGAAATCGTAGTAACGGCGTTCAAGATTATCAGCTTCAGTTGTGTCGCTATCGAATTTGCTACTTTATATATATGTATATACAGGGTGAGGCACATAAAGTGTTACAGAGCAATAGCACTCAAACTATTGATCATATCCATAAATGTTTCAGACAAAAGTTTTAGTGTTCGAGAGGGCCGTCATACTGGACCACCCTATTTTTTTATCGGTGGAGGCGCAGAAGCTACGTCAAGGTCAACTCCACTTTTTTAAATGGAACCATGTATTTTTTTTCGATGATATTATTACCGATTTTAAGACGAATTCAGCGACCTACAACACAAGGTCATTCTAGTCACGCAAAGTATGAAAATAGTCGAAAAATCGAAAAAATATCGGAATAATCACTTTCAAAGGATCCACTAACCTTGGTTTGGGTCTACCTACAGAAGATGCTCGAAGTGATGACCCTCGACTTGTAAACACTTGTTTGATCGCTGTTTTCATTTCTTACGATACCAATGTTTCTTATCGGCAGCAAGTACGCATTTTCTGTTGACATATCAGTTAGTCACGCATTACCTTCTAATGTGAGTACATCGGATCGCGAAAATGAACGATTTTCAAGAATCTTTTGATGTGTTGATGGTGCTGGGGGAATGCCGTAAACATTACAGAAACGCCCAAGAAAAAAATTTGAAAAAAATCACACAAGTGTTTTGAGATAATAACAATAACATATTAAAGTTTCAGCCAAATTGAGAGGGGTCGGGCCGGAAAGTGGTCGATTTGGCGTGGAACGCCCCATATATATATAACGAGGGTTATATATATATAAACAGGGTGGTCCAAAAGTCGTGGATCAAACGTGGTGGGGAGGTAGCCAAGATAATTTCCACCCAAAAAGGTCATACAATTGGTCCTTTTCTCAATAATTCCGAAGCCACGACTTTTTTTTTTTCAATGTTTCGAAAAATCGGTCCGCAGCTGTACAAAAAAATTAGTTTAAAAAAATCACTTACCATATGCGGGTTATTTTTTATTTTTTGTGTAGCCTGATGATGCGGCTTTCACACGAAAATGTAGTCTTTATAATTGTCATCATGAGTTTTTAGAATAAAACGAATTTGTAATTACTTTTTAGATCATACTTTTTTCCCCTAGGCTTTCACCATTGATTTGAAAAGAAAAATAATCTACCGAAACGTATCCTTGTGGTAGGAAAATTGGTCCACCTTATGAGGATTCTAAAAAGGTCCAACTCATAGCCCTGATCGTCAAAAGTGTTTTACTATCGTTTTTTATTCACTGCGAGGTAGTGCTTTGCTAAAAAATCGAATTTTGCACCAAACAAATTTGTACGGTTAATTTGCATTGAGAATGCATTCTATGAATGCAGAGCAACTATGGCGAGTACGTAGAAGTGAGGCGGTATAAACAAAACCGATTCTCAAGTGGACAATATGTGACTCTTCAATTGGATTGACGTTCGTTCAGTATTTCACTTGCTATCTGCTTATAACGGCGGTTTCCATTTTGAGATTTGGTATTATTGATTTGGGCATTTGGTGATTTCGACATTTAAAGAGTCCGAAGCATCAAATGCACAACAAATTTCAGAGTGAAGATCGTAGTGTGTATATACATATATATATATATATATATAGAAAATCTTAATCTCGACCATGCACTTTTATCCGTAACACGAATTCTTCGCAAGGACGAGACAATTCGACAGAATTGGGCATCTTGCAAAAGACTTAACTACAATTGCTTCTGTGCCGACAAATCTTGTTAAGAAGTGAAAATTAGAAAAATTCCTGGCTATTTTTTCAACCTATGCATCGAAATAGTTTGCACCTTGGAAAACTTTGCAGGCGATTTAATCAACCTGGCTAAATATATTTTTCACCGCAGGATGGAACGGTGTCATAAACAGTACGGGACAAAAAAAAAGTACCCACTAGTTGAAATTTCTTACCGCACTAAAATTTACATAGCGGACTCAAAAATAAAAATAATTGATTTTCCCAAGTGGCGTTTTAAAGAGGACAAGTTTACCTTTATTTTACTTTTAAAAAAAATTTTCTACGATTTTTTTTCGCCCCAGTGCGCACTTTTGAACGTGGCCATGTTTCGGCTATTTTTGGCGGTCGAAAGTTAACTGCAAAGTTTGTGGAAAATTTTTTCCTCGGTTTTTTTCAAAGGAAACTTAAAAAGAATATCAAAACTGACCTTTTTATTTTTTAGAAAGTCTCGTACGATTTTTTTTTCGCCCTAGTATTGCATTTTTAGCTAAAAAAAATACATGTTTTAGAAAAAAAGCCGTCATCGAAGAACTATAGGGTTTCAGGAGAAAAGTCAAGAGGGTAAAAAATTGCATGGGTTCACACTGGAGTGGCTAGAATTTTTTCAGAATTTTTTTTGAACATTTTTTTTACCATTTTTGGTTGGAACTTTGATGAGTGGAGAGGCTCCACTTGGGAATTATGGAGTCTACTTTGAAAAATACGCGGTGTACAAATACTTTTTTTACCCACCGTATATATACATATAAATATATACTGGGTGGCCCGAAAAGTGACGTCCAAAAGGAAAATCTAGATGCCCCGTATACCTCTCCGAATCATCCCCATCTATGTTCTACGATCTTTTTAATTTTCGAAATAAAAGCACTTTTTATTTTTTTTTCCATCAACTTTTCCTGCAGCATAGGTTTTTATTTATTTTTCTCTTTTGTGTATATACTTCCCTCTCAGAAGTTTTTGAAAGCGATTGGGTGTCATTGTAACTCGTATAAGTATTTTTTTCTTTTTTGTTATCGTCTGAACTTTAGTGACTGATCCTCTCACACTTATGTTTTCAACTTTTGATCAAAATCTTCGGCACTCGCTTTAGTGGTCAGTTGGTCATTCATTTATCGCTTAACACTCCTTTTTATAACGAGAGCACAAGTAAAAAAAAAATCGCCAGCAAAGTACATGCACAAAAGAGAAAAACTAAAAAATGCTTTTTTCACGAAAAGCAAAAAAGATCGTAGAACATAAATGGGGGTGGTTTGGATAGGCAGATACGAGGCATTTAGATTTTCCTTTTGAATGTCACTTTTCGGGCCACCCTGTACGTATATACAGGGTGTCCATTTTATCTCTGCCACCCGAAATAACTCGGTAATTATCGACGTCACAAAAAAATGTTCCAGACAAAAGTTGTACGGTATGAAGGGGGCCATCAAATGCGACCATTTTTTTTATTTCGGTGGAGGCGCTGACGCACAGTGAAGGTCACCTCCACTTTTTTAAAGGGAATGGTACATTTTTTTTTCAACCATCTTGTGGAGCACCTCAAGCCGCATAAAAAACATCTGGAGGTCAAAGTCGTTCAAGGTCATTCAAGGTCAGTATCGATGATGCAAATCTAAATATCTCGAATCACTGCCAAATATTTAGTTGTGATCCAAGATATTTAGATTTGTATTTCATTTTAATAGGTGTTCGAAATTAGCTTAAAATGAGAGATATCGGAGATCGTAGTCATCGACAACACTTCGAATACCTTCTGTTTGTTTACCAACTCGCGTTAATCTGTATCGTATGTAGCTCAATCGAGGTTGTCGTTCAGTTTGATTTCGAATTTGGATAAGAGCTATTCATAGTTTGAAAATGTACCGTCAATTCGAAAAAATGGACATGATACTGTGTTACGGTGAAGCAAGTAAAAATTACACAAGAGCGCGTTTGTTGTATGCTGAGCAATTTCCAGATCGACAGTGTCCAAGCCGGCGAACGTTTGACGCGGTAGTCTCGAAAGCTAATTTCGAACACCTATTAAAATGAAATACAAATCTAAATATCTTGGATCACTACTAAATATTTGGCAGTGATTCGAGATATTTAGATTTTTATCATCGATACTGACCTTGAATGACCTTGAACGACTTTGACCCCCAGATGTTTTTTATGCGGCTTGAGGTGCTCCACAAGATGGTTGAAAAAAAAATGTATCATTCCCTTTAAAAAAGTGGAGGTGACCTTTACTGTGCGTCAGCGCCTCCACCGAAATAAAAAAAAATGGTCGCATTTGACGGCCCCCTTCACACCGTACAAGTTTTGTCTGGAACATTTTTTTGTGACGTCGATAATTACCGAGTTATTTCGGGTGGCAGAGATAAAATGGACACCCTGTATACGTATATATATATATATATATATATATATATATTCTTTCTTCTCGACCGCTCCTTTTAAATTCAAATTAAGACCACTTAAAGCCTGTAGCCCAACAATAGCTCTTTCTTCATTATGACCGAAGCTATATGGCTTCGAATGCCCATTGAGATGACACCCATAGCCCAACCGGACAAAGAAATCCGTGTGTGTATGTGTGGTTATCGATCAACCTCGCCGACGAC
>OZ010714.1:9893338-9965838 GCA_963932345.1 Ophion ventricosus | reverse complement strand
CCTGTGGCGAACGATGAGCCACCTATCTGACACACTGTACCCCACAGGTGGGGTACAATGTGTCAGAAAAGTATCGAAGTTATTGCGTGAAATGTGAAATTATCCACTGCTCCCCATAAGAACTCATATCTCGAATACACAACGGTGAATAATTTTGGAATTTTGCCGGTAATCACTTGATAATGTCCTGAATGGGTCCTCCAAATAAAATAAAAAATCTATAGAAAAATGCCTTGGCGAGACTACTACCTTAAGACGACTATGGACGCAACGGAAGTTAGGTTAGATTTGCGAAGTGTGGGTAGGGAGTGATAGGAAATAGTTTAATTGTTTGTAAAGAGTTTAAGAGTTTAATAAAAAAAAAATGCACCATCTATAAAAGTAAAATGAAAAAAATAATGAATTTATATAATATGTGAGAATGAAATCAAATCTTTTTCATCAACCTCGCGCTCTCCTCTTCCTATGGAGCAACGTTTGCCCACACGCATCGTTCAGATTCATTTCGTCGTTTTTCCCACCTCGGGGTTCGAGTTCTCAGCAGTGCGAGATTTTTCTTTTTTTTCTTTTTGTTACTGCATAATCAAAAAAAAAAATGTGTGACATCTTCAGGCCACTTCTACCTAGTCTACCCATCGAATGTGTTTTCTACTTTTAACTCACTTGTTCCCTCTTTTTTCGAAATACACTTGAAAAAGCTTACCTGATATCGTGATTGCAAGGAAACGTTTCTGCAACAGACAGATAATATTACACAGCCTCGTAAAGAAACGACGATGAGAGTTTAACAAAAAAATGAGGCTTTTTTCATCACGCCAAATACGATAATCCATGCAATTTTGCGTTTAATTTACTGAAGAATACACGGAGAATAAATTTGCCACGACATGGCTTAGCATTTTTCAAAAGGTGAAAACGATTTTTTTTTTGTTGCGATTTTGAAAACAATCGACAAGTCGCTTTACATTTTGTACGCGAATCTAGTATAATTATTATTCTGCAGATAAATGGCAATAACAAAAATATTGTGAATATCAATAATAGTGACGATAATAATAAAAATGAGGATAATAGTAATGGTGATGATGAGAGAAGCAGACTAAAAAGAAATAAGCGAGAAAGAAAAAGACGAAGATGAAAAAAACAAGAACAGGAGTAATAATAATACTATTGATAATAATTTTAAAAAGTGACGAAGTAGCAATGGAGTATAATTATATATAACTAGAAAGATTTATATTAATACATAAATGAATCAATAAATCCATATACATATATATATATATATATAGACATTTTTTATATTTATTATAGGTGAATAAATATACACTCATTTATATACATATATATTTATATATATGGGGCATTCCACGCCAAATCGACCACTTTCCGGCCCGACCCCTTTCAATTTGGCTGAAACTTTAATATGTTATTGTTTTCATCTTAAAGCACTTGTGTGATTTTTTTAAAATTTTATACATAATCACAAATACGTAGGGAATTTTTGAAAAAAATCGCCTGTTTTTTTTTCAAATGCTCATAACTTTCTACAAAATGAACCGATTAAGATCTTTTTTTCAGAAATTTTCGCTTTGAAATGTTCTTTATGAAAAAAAATATTTAAAAAATATTCAGAGTTATCTTCGACATGATTTTTTTAGTTTTAAAAAGAAAACGCGATTTTTTCATAGAACGCCACTTTTGTTTTTTTTTTGTAAAAAAAAAAGTATGATGAATTTAGCATTTTTTGCCGCCAGACCCATCATGGTAAGATTTTTCTTTTTATTTTTTTTCTAAATTGAAATTTTTTTATTTTTAATTCCTTCCAAATGTAGCTGTTTTCTATGATGAAATAATTTTAAATGGTTCATTCTATCATACTCAATTCTTTGTATATAATATTAACTGAATTAAAACGCTTTCGAATTATGTTAAATTATTTTTAAAGGATTATTTCATGGGGAATAAAGCAAATAGTTGTTCAATTAATTGTTTAATCGTAATTAATGATGAAGATATTCATCTCTGTGACGTTTGAATGATTTACATAATTTGTGATCTCTTGAATTAGAGAAATTTTTAACAATAAGACCACCATTTGTATCAGGTATCACACAGTGCAACTGCTGAGTTCCTGAACTAGTTTTGGTTTTCAAAAATCGATCACGGAGACCGTTCACAGCATTATTGTAGTCTTCCGACGATGAAAACAGTCAGTGCATATAAAAAAAAAACGATTGAACTGGAATTTTTGAAATTTTTCAAATTATTTTTAACATTGACAGATGCTTATCGTTTAATATTTTAGCGGCAAAACTAAATGAAGTAGTGCACTGCATTTTTTTTAAACCATAGAATTTATTAGTGGACATTATTGCACCATTGGAAACAGCTGTATGTGGAAACAAATAAGAATAAAAATGTTTCCATATAGTAAAAAAAAATAGAAGGAAAAATCTTACCATGATGAGTCTGGCGGAAAAAAATGCTAAATTTATCATATTTTTTTACAAAAAAAAAATCAATAATGGCGTTCTTTGAAAAAATCGCGTTTTTTTTTACAAAAAAAAATCAAAAATCATGTCGAATATGACTTTGAGCATTAAAAAAAAAAAGAAATTCATAAAGAATATTTCAAAACGAAGAATAAAAAAAAAGATTTCAATCGGCCCATTTTTTCAGAAAGTTATGAGCATTAAAAAAAAACGGACAGTTTTTTCAAAAATTCACTACGCATTTGTGATTATGTAAAAAAAAATTTACATAATCATATATATGTAAAATATATAAAATAACATATTGAACTTTCAACCAAGTCGAAAGGGGTCGGATCGGAAAGTGGTCGACTTGGCGTGGAATATATAAAAAATTGTTAATAATAAAAAAAATTAATAACGCAATGGAAATAGGGCGAGAAGTTCAAACTCACCGGAGAATGCTCGCTCTCTCCGCGATTCACGTTCTTCATCCGCATATTCTGAAATCCAGAAGACAAAAGAAGAATGACGGAAATCGCCAAAGTTGTACATCCGTGAATTTCTACTTATCGAGAGGGTATGATTGCTTCGCGGACGGATAATCATCGTTTCGTGATCCGCCAGTATTCACGAAAAAGCGAAAACATAAACGAGCCCAACTCAGCTGAAACATTTTTTTTGTTTTGTCTCTATAGTCTCGTCCAAACTTTTTCCGTCCTCATTCTTCTCATCGACCGTCTAGTTTTTTTGCCCACCATCCCCCCCCCCCCCCCCCCCCCCCCGCCGCCCCCTGGCCTCCTTGCCACACATCATTCAGCGGACACCGATAAGCTCCTTTCGTAAGAATAAATTGGTCAGATGGGGAAATGGAGTGTCGTACGGAAAAAAAGAGGATTTTTTGGAATTCGTACTCTTTTTCGAAAATTTCGAGGAGCAATTTTTGTTGGCTTTCGATGAGGAGAGGGCGAAAGCCAACGAAAGGTGAGTGTAGTATATATATTTATATGTCTGGCCAGAGAGACGAACCCTAGTGAGTTTATAGAAAGAGAGAGAGAGGGAGAGAGAGAGAGAGAGAGAGAGAGAGAGAGAGAGAGAGAGAGAGAAATGAAGGGCAAGGGGAAAAAGGGGTTGGTTCCGTGATACACTGCCATTATAAGGCTGAAGCATTTTCTCACGAGATCTTCTCTCTATTCCCCCCCCCCCCCCCCCCTCCCTACCCCGCCGCCACTCTATAATTATATGTCTAGCTTTTGCTCCTGAAACGTACCGCTTCATCGCTAAATATTCTCCACTCGCAAGCATCGCGTTCAACGTTTTTTTTTCATTCTTGAGGTTTCGCGAAACCGTCGAACGAAAAAAAAAAAAAAATAACAAAGTCGAAAAAAAAGAATTTAATTTCTACCCTCGTGGCAGGTCGCGGAAAGTGCGTTCAAAAATATCGGGTGAGGCCACGCGAAGCAATGAGGAACAGCAACGTTCCTCGCGATCGCTGCGATACTAAATGGAAAGAAAAAGGACTGGGAGAAAAAAATTGGTAAAAAATTTGTTACATCGCAATTTTTCGCGAACGTCTGCGCCATGTTGGATTTTTGAAAAATAATAAATTTGAATATCACGAATTTATTGTCCTGAAAAGATTATTTTCAATACCCTCGGAGGACGTTTTTTTTGTATGAATCTATTTCATTTGTTTGTTACTTTTATTTTTTGTTTTTGCTGATTTTTTATCCCTTCGACGTTTTTTTTAACAATTAATTTGAATGTCGAGAATTTATTATCCTCGAAAGATTATTTTTCATGCGCTCACGACACGGTTTCGTTCTTCATGAATCTACTTCATTTATTTGTTATATTTATTTTTGTTTTTTTATTTTTGCTGCTTTTTATCTCTTTGGTTTTTTTTTTTAACAATTAATTTGAATGTCACGAATTTATTATCCTCGAAAGATTATTTTTGACATCGTCAGAGCACATTTTTGTTTTTATACGTATCGACTTTATCTATACGTTTTATTTATTTTTATTTTTTGTTTTTGCTGGTTCTGGTCCCCCTTATTTTTTTTTTGCACCATTAATTTTATTGGCAAGAATTTATTATCCTGGAAAGATTGATTCCGACACCCTAAGGGCACTTTATTTTTGTACGGATCTACTTTATTTATTTGTTGCATTTAGGTTAGATTTTTCATTTTTGCTGCATCTCTCTTGCTTCGATTTTCGGTTTATCGGCTTTGCTGGTCCGTTGAAATGCAATGAGGACAAAACGTCGTATAACAGAATGTGCTCTGTGACGTGTGGCTCAATATAGAAAGAAAAAAAAACAAATTAAAATAACGAAAAAAAAATTCGTTGCATTCCTCCAAGGGCGATAAACTTTCATTTTTTTTATTCGCGCGGTTCGATATCCCGGACGGATGACTCCGGCACAAAGGTGAACCGAGCAAGTCCCCGATCGACGTAATACGCGATGGATGATATCCGGAACAGGATATTGTACATTCTACCATCGTCGTCACTATTTTCCTTCCGTCTAACAATGCAACGAAAAATGCTATCAGGTCCGAAACGCTCGATAATTCCAATCGCGATCCACATTCCTCTCTCTCCCTCTCTCTCGCTCTCTCTCTCTCTCCCTCTCTCTCCCTCTCTCTCTCTCTCTCTCTCTCTCTCTCTCTCTCTCTCTCTCTCTCTCTCTCTCTCTTTCCAAAGCGCAAAAAGATGCATATCAACGGTGAATGTGAACAATCGTCCCCTTCTCTTTTGACAAAAAAAATTAATTAAAATTTTCAGGAAAAATAAGAAGCTCCAAAATTCCTTTTGTCCTTTTGAAAGCAACAATATTTGAAATACGTGGCTCGCCAATCTCGTTCGTCTCGCTACGAGAAGATACCCGACCACATTCCGGAGGCCCCATACAACGCAGTGCAATGTCATGTAACAGAGCGCCCGATACCCTAACCCTTGGTGCGTGCAACCGAGAGCCAACTCGGAGAAACAATGGACCACTCGATGAGAGTCGGCCGGGGCGGGGAACAGAGGCCTCGTCTGCTGATCAGCGAGGCGACCTGTCTATCGATTTCAAACGTACCACCTCGAATCCACGTGCTTGCGTTGGGATTTCTTCGTTCGATTTTACAAAGGAAAAAAAAATCGTGAGGAGCTGCGCGGTATTTGAAAAAAAAAAAAATTGAAACACAAAGACGTTCGTTTTGTTTGATCTAAAAAAGCGAGATCGTCCGCTTCATTCAATCGAGTCGAGTGGATATATTTCATAATTAATTGAAAATGAATTGCAAAATAATTGAAAATAAATTATAAAATAATTAAAAATTAATTGTAAATTAATTGAAAACGAATTGAGATTTAACTGAAATTTAATTGATGATTCATTGACATATTACGAGAAATAAGATATTATAAAAATAAAATGTAATTTATAACTTCCATAAAAAGTTCATTAATAACTCAGATAGAAATAAGAAAAAATAACAAGAATTTTTACAAGTTTTTTACAATTTTTACATATTTACAAATATGTTTGTAAATGACAAATTTTTACAATTTTTACAACAAGAACAAGTACAGAAAGAATAATTGACAAGAAGAATAATCGAATGATCAACGGAAAAGTAACAAAAATAATTTTTGTCTTGTATAAGAAGTTAATTAATAACTTCTATAAAAATTATTTTTACATAAGTTAAGATTAATTGATAAGAATATTGATCGATTGATCAAAGGTGAACTTCGTGAATAAACGACGTACTTAATAAAATAAATTAAAAATTGCATTAGAGCTAAGCAACGATAAAATGAACATGAAATTAATTAACGAAAAGAATGACTCAAAGGTCAGCAAAATAATAAATAACGCTTTTTAACAAATTCATCAACAATTGCCACAAAAACAATTAAGAACCGAAAAAAAACAATCAATTCATAAAAAAAGAACGATTGAACGATCATCAATGAGAGTATTCGATAAATGAACAACGTACTTAATAATGAAGAATCTATAAATGAAATAATGATATAAAATTAGTTAAAAAAATAAAATAAAATGATTTGACAAGAGTGGCTGAAAGATCGGCGTACTTGAAAAAACCAACAATGTACTTAACAAATTTATTGACAAAAATAGATCTAGAATTCATTGAAAACGAGATAAATAAATATCATCGATAAAAAGCACTCGAATGCTCATCAGTCTCATTAATCATTGACTATTAGTCTTATCAATAAAATACGGCAGATCGCCTTTTTTCGACCCAACTTCCGCTTTCCCAAAAAACCAAATCTTGCCGTGAACAATTCAGTAATTAGTTGCTTTTTTAAAATCTTACCAATCCAGCGCTCTTTACTTAGCGATCTCGCGATGTCTGCACTTCCTCAGCCACCTGATGCAACGAGCCATGTCCGTTGAAAGAGGAGGGAAAAAAATCGTATGACGTTCCCGTCCAATTGCGCCGAGAGGGATAAAAATGGATATTAGAATAAGAAGAAATCAGCAAGTATATCGCGTGGCTAAAAAGGCACCTCGTGATAAGTGTATAGCGAGGCGATAACGTAAGTGGCGTGTGTAGGGCGAACACAAGCCATATAGACGACACTCGACCCTGAACCGGAAGGCATGCGGTGATTCGCGTCGGTCCAAACTGGTGGCGCATGACAAACTGGCTTTGAGGCGTTCGGACATCGTGAACGAAACCTCCTCGAGAGCTTTCTCTCTCTCTCTCTCTCTCTCTCTCTTTCCGCAGAGAGAGAGAGAGAGAGAGAGAGAGAGAGAGAGAGAAATTAACAATTTCTCTCTCTCTTTCACGCTCCGTCTCCCTCTCTGCCTTTCTCTCGCGCCCTCTTTCTCTCTCCCCCTCTCTGTAGTTCTCCCTTTCTACCTTTGTCTCTCTCTCTTTCTCGAAGCCTTTGCATTCCCGAACCTTTGGACCCTCCGATCTTTTGGAGTTTGTGCTCTCCTCCTTCGTTCATTCCTCTCTCTCACTTTTCTCTCTCTCTCTCTCTCTCTCTCTCTCTCTCTTCTCCCGATCATCCCTTCCTCCTCGTAGAAGCGCTTTTCCACCAAGAATGTCGAATAAAAGGAATAAGGACCCAATGCAATCGCACCTTTGCATTACAGCCTTAGTCTCAACTATTCTCCCACACATTGAAGCGTGCCAGAATTGCACATCTTCAAACTCGTCTAAATTTGATACGTCTGACCAATCGAGGAAGGAAATAAACAACTTTCAAAAAGGATTTAGGAACGATTGACAATTAAAACAGATTCATATTTTCAAGTTCCTGTAAATTTGCGTCACTGACTAATTGAAAAGAAAGGAAAAATCAGTCTGACGTCTAGGAGTCAGAAGTTTGGCTGTTCTGTCCTGGGGACCGCTCGATCCTCGAGGATCAATTCGTACAGTACAACTCTAGGCCCGATCCTTCAAGATCAATTTTTACAATAGGACTCCAAGCTGAATCCTCCAGGACCAATTTATACGAAGGGACTCCATGCTCGGTCCTCCAGGATCAATTTATATGATAGGACTCCGGGCTCGATCCTCCAGGATCAATTTATACGATAGGACATCAGACTCGATCCTCCAGGATCAATTCGTACAATATAATTCCAGGATCAATTCATACAATAGGACGCCAGGACCAATTCATACGATAGGACTGCAGGCGCGATCCAGGATCAATTTATACGATCGAACTTCAGGCTCGATCCACCAAGATCAATTTATACTATAGGACTCCAGGCTCGATCGTCCAGGACCAGTTTATACGATAGGACTCCAGGCTCAAGCCTCCAGGATCGATTTATATGATAAGATGCCAAGCTCACTTTTCCAGAATCAATTCATACAATAAAACTCCAGGTTGGATCCTCCGGGATCACCGTATAAGATAAGACTCCAGGCTCTACCCTCCAAGATCAATTTATATGATCGGACTCCAGGCTCCATCCTCCAGGATCAATTTATACGACAGAACTCCAGGCTCGATCCTCCAGGACCAATTGATACGATAGAAGGCCAGGCTCAATCCTCCAGGATCAATCTATACAATAGGACTCCAGGATGAACTCATACAGTAGTACTCCAGGATCAATTCATACGATAGTACTGCAGGCGCGATTCAGGATCAATGTATAGGGTAGGGAGTGGCATGTTGAGCAGTCTGGTAAGTTGGACAATCGAAATGTCTGAAAAACTAAGCACGGCACACGGGTGCATCAAGTGGCGGAAAGAGAGGTATGGGGGAGGAAAACACATCACGTCATCGCCCATTGCCATGCGGCGCACGAGACGCTCACACGGGATGTTTCATTATTTTTGCACTCAAAAGTAAAAAAAAAACGTCACTGAAAGTTTTTCTTCTACCATTGTACGAAAAAAAATATTTCAATATTCATTGCAATTAATGTTAATATTTCAAAATGTAACTAATCAACAAGCAACTGTTGGTTTATTACTGCATTATACCAAATCATGTTGCATACGTCTGATTTTTTAAATGCAATTCTTACTTTGCTCAACTTACCTCATACCCATGCTCAACTTATCCCACTATCGGGGCAGGTTGAGCAGGTATGGCCTTAATCATTTGAGAGCTATTATCTGTGGAGCTATTATCTGTGACAATTTTTTTTGTCTTCAAGAAGCCTCCATCGCGGAGGGCCGGGTTGCGTGGGCGCATAAGCAGGGCCCTCTTTTTTTTAGTAACACGCATGTTTTTCATAATACAGTTGGAAATAAACGTATTATTGGTAATTTTATACAAAACTTATTAGCAGTACGTCGATAAATAAATACCGTAAGATTGGCACAGTTTTACGTTACAGTACTGCATGGGGAAGTACGACAACGTTGCAATTCCCCATCTCACTCTGTCCTCCGCTTTTTCTGTCGTACTCGTGATAGCGAGCGGACCGCGGATCGACGCGAGATTTAAACTTATTATTGTGCACGAAATTTTTAATTTTACAAAGAGTTTACAAAATATTTAAAAGATATCTGTTTACTCTGCAATGTAACTTTATTTTCCATGGTTGGTGAGAAGTAAATGATCAGTTTCATTGTTCGATCAAATTTGATACAGTGAAACTTCAGTTACGCGTTTTTCAAGGGGTACAGCAAGTATGACGTATAAATGAGAATAACGTAGAAGTGAAATACACTCTGTATCGAAAACTCTTTACCATTTGAAAATAGCGATCGGTGCATAATTCGTGATGTTTTTTTTAACAGCAGTACATCTATCATGCTAATATTTGGTTTTCCAATTGAAAATTTGATTGGTAGTAAGGAAGTAATGAGCCAACTGAATCTTTTTTTAAATTTTCGTTCAGAATTTTTATTTAATGCGAGTTTGTAACATTAAAGCTTTGACGTTTTACACTAGAAAATAATAGACATTTTCGTATAAATAAGAGATAGGTAATCACAGTTAAGGCAGTAGTCTGCTTTACAGGCTTCAAAAAATCGATTTTTCGTTTTTGTCTTAAATCTATTCCAAAACTATCCAAGAATATGTGTTCAAAATTTTAGAGGCCAATTCGACATATTTTCGAAGCTAGATCAGTTTTAGTGGCCGAGCGTCGAGCAGGTGCGAATGCTCGGGCAGAACTTTACAGCCCGTTTTCTCGAGTTTTCATTTTCACAAGTTTTGGAAAACGGTGCCGGCGATAGTAAAAACAATATATGTCCGATCGAAAAAAACCAAAGTGATCTAGCTTCAGTATTGAATTATCTTCTATTTGAACTAAAAAAGTTGGACAAAAGTACTATTTAAATTACTTGTTTTGCAACTTAAAGTGAATTTTTTTTTTCAAAAAAGTGAATTTTTTTTTCAAACTTGGAAAAAATTTGGAATTTCGTCATTTCTTCGGTATTTTTTTAGTTCATATAGAAAAGGAACTTATAAAAACTAAAAAAAAATTTGGTTCCACTGTTTCAGATGCATCGCACGACCTCCATCACCGGCACCGATTTACGAGTGCACACTCCAGGCGCCCCAGAAAAATCGTTACAACTTTGGCAAATTTCAATAATTTGTAATAATAAAAATTGTTTTTTAAAGCTTGAATATAATATACTATCGTCTCAAAATTTCGTTTACCGCAATCATTTCCTTCCCTTTCAAAAAAATTGTTGAAAAAACGCTTTTTTTTCGGCTCCTAAAGCAGACTACTGCCTTAAGTAAAGGGTGTCTCAAAATGACCTGAAATTTTTATTTATTAATAAAACGTATTATTTATTTAAAAGTACGAATATTTTTATTTTAATATAAGGTACAAACATGGAGGTTATGTGTGAAACACAATATCCGATAAATGGCCGCCTCGTCCCTGTTTGCAAACGTTCACTCTTTTGACGAAATTTTCAATAACATTTTGGCTATAATTGCGGACTAATTTAATTAATGGTGCATCCAATTGCTTCCTTGAGCTCCGAAATGGTCTCTGGATCATTGGCATGCACTTTTGCTTCCAGAAAACCCCAAAGAAAAAAGTTCAATAGCGTCAAATCGCACGATCTTGGTAGCCAATTCACATCGCCGCGGCACGAGATAACACGACAATGAAACTTTTTCTGCAATAACTGCATTGTTTCACACTGCATTTTCACAATTTCTATGCGTTGCTCGATCGTGTAATTCTCCACGACTAAACCTCAATACTTCCTGATTCCAGCTGTCAAGGATTAGTACTCTATGTTCGCCACAAAAAAAATGGCGCGCAATTTAAAATGTCAGGTTATTTTTAGACACCCTTTACATGCATGCTTAGTAGAATCCTAGGATTTTACACTGGAAGAAAATAAGCTACGGGTTGTGAATTTTATTAAATTCTTGTCTGTTTTCTTGTTGTGTCACAGAACACTGATTTACGTACAACTGAGAATAAACAAGCCCCGAAAGAGACGCTGGGGAAGAAAATTAATAACGTATAAGTTCAAAAAACGTATAAGTGAAAAACTTAGAAATGAAACTTTATTGCATTCTTTGTAGGCGAAATTTGCCGGGGCCAGAGAAATATGACGTATAAATGATAAAAACGTATAAGTGCGAAACGTATAAGCGAGGTTTCACTGTATTTTATTACAATGAATCCAATTGTTCTACCAACACGCCAATCGTAAACGATGTTAACGTTGGGTAGTTCGTGATTTAAATCGCTCGCATGGGCACCGAAGGTGTACAAAACATCTGATTTCCGCTACGCCGCCGAATCTTTACACGATCGCGAAACCTCTCGGAACTTCAAGTATTCCGACATTTTAACATCAAATATCTTTTAACACAAGTCGTTAACCCAAAACGTTTTTATTGTATTTAAAATCCTCATGACCTAATCAACCTTACTGTACTTTTTTGTCAATATCTGTTGCGTGAGTGTAAAGACATCACATGATACAAGCGTTTTGAGGGTGACTCTTCCATAAGCCCTGTGTTACAAATCCTAAGTTCAACAATTTGTATTTCTCTTATTTAGTCGTTGACCTTATCTGAAACTTTGCATAAGCGAGCATGGGTACTTTATCTATGATATCACGAAAAATTATTTTTTTTTCTCGACGTAAGACTTTTGTGACGGAGCCTCCAAACGTTCAAATGGCACTTTGAACGAGGTGCCATTCTCTTTCGCCTTTGCATCCCTTCGAGAACACACACACCCACACACACGCACCGACTGCCGCACACATTTGTTCCTCATGCGAGCTCGAGGTCGCGCTTTGTACCTCGTTCTAAATAACGCTCCACCAAATTTCTCGCAGCTACGCGTGTCTCTCGATTTCGCGGCTTCCTCGAACGACTCGCTACCCCTCGGCTCCTCGATTACGAAAATCCTTAATTACGTTGCTGAAAGAAAGTGAAAAAAAAAAAAATTCGCCGCATGTGGAGCTTTTTCCCCGCCAAGTCTAGCGGACGTTCCGCGACGCCGAGCAAGGACGCGCGTCCTTTGACGAGGACATCCTGACGAGCCGCGTCTGTGCACGAGCAAAGCTCGGTGAACGAGGAGCTTTTATTCGAGTACGACTCACCACGATGCTTCGGAGCTTGACACGGAGGAGAGCACAGCAAGCCGTCGAATTACACCCACGGGCACACTGCGTGAAAAGTCCTCGAAGCCTAACGAGAATGACGAGGCCACTACATTTTCTTTTTTATCATTATTACCGTCAGGAACTACGCACCTCGCGATAAAAGTAACGTAAGAAGAAAAAAAATAATAATTTGCGCTTCAGTAGGTTCGCGACGATTTTTAACGAAGTCCTCCGTAGCGGAAGATCATTTGTAATTATTGTATAATAGTTCTCTGTTATATCTGCCTTTTTTAAATATTTATTTTAGCATAACTTTTTTATTAGGTATTTATTAGCACTTCTTATTTATCTGCAGTGTGAGTTTGTTTGGGTTTCGTGTGCTCATAAATTTTCCTATTCGTGTGCTCATAAATATTATATTTATACATTAGGTATATACACTGACGGAAAAGTTCTTTTGATATCAACTAGATGCGTCTATTTGATTTTTTTTATTTATTTTAATTAACTAGATTTTTCGTGAAATCAAATTTTTCCTATTGCAATCCATTATGAAAATGATTAATTTTAAATATATTTATTTATTCAAATCAAGATCTATTTATTAGGTTTATGACTTAATTTTTACAGATTTTTACTTCGAGCTTCAAATTATATTTAAAATCGAAATATTTTCGCGGTCTTTTGTGGTTTTGAAAGGATCGGACGCAAGGTTTCAGAACACCAAACGATGAGTCTACGTGAGTTATATAACCTCTCAGAATAGCAGAGTTCACGATGGTAACTGATAAACAGCACATTCGGCACTGCATTTTATACGAATTCCAACAAGGAAAAAATGCTTCTAAAGCACGGGAATCAATTTGTAGTGTTCTTGGTGCCGACGTTGTGTCTTATGAAACGTGTAATTATTGGTACAAACGTTTTAGAAGTGGTGATTTCGATCTTAGTGACCCTGTATAGGATATGAAGGGTGTGCTTTATTACGAACTCCTGGAATCTATGGTCAGACGGTGACTGCGGAACGCTACAGCCGACAATTGAACAAACTGAGCGAAGAACTTGATCAGAAAAGGCTATTTACTGGGCAAGGAAGCAGGCAAGTCATACTGCTGCATGACAACGCTCGACCTCACGTTGCTCGCGCGACTCAGAAGACCCTCTTGAACTTGGGATGGGAAATTCTCCCGCACGCGGAATATTCACTAGACTTGGCTCCATCCGACCAACATTTGTTCCAGTCAATGCAGCACGCCTTAGTGGATAAACAGTTCAAAACGCTGGACGATGTGCGTAAATTCGTCGATGACTTTATCGCCTCGAAGCCTGCAAGCTTCTTTCGCGACGGCATTCGTATATTACCTGAGAGATGGCGCAAGGTCATAGAAAACGATGGACAATATTTCCAAGATTAAGTTCGTTAATTTTTCTCTATTTTTTTATATTAAATAAATTTGCTGAAAAATCTGTAAAAATTAAGTCATACACCTAATAATATTGTCTAATAAATAATATTTTTTTTATTCCTAATAAATGTGTGATTTGATTTCATCTGGTAGTATAAGACAAAAGAGACAAAGGGATAAATGCTACACGATTCAGTCTCTCAAATATCTCATGGCTTTGTTTTCATTAAAAGACTGTTGTAACATTCTGCAATTGAGGAAAAGGGGTAGTCTTTCTACACATCAATAGTCGCGCCTGTTAATAAACGGCACGACGATACCTTTCTTTTTTTCCAAATAATAGGCTTGTTAGTGCAAAAAAACAAAAATAATTTAACTTTTTTCACCGCACTTTTATGCCATGAACCTATATTCCTTTCTCGTATTCGTGCGATACATCGTGTTTTATCTTTGTTCATTTAATTTGAAACTAATCTTCATTTATTTAATTTGAATATATTTAATTATTAAACAGAATAGCTTGATTAAATAAACAAAATATATTTGAAACAAATAGGATCGCAGTAGACGATGAGACAAGAAAAAACCTATTTGATTTAAATAGATCCTATTTAAATTAAATATTATTTTTTTTTTAGCAGTGTGGATAATACCGTAACGAAATTCCGACAGATGCCGTTCGCAGTTGTTTCTTCGCTCGCACATGCGTCAACCATATGAAGTGCCGTGGATTAAGTGAAAGCTGAAACTTGTGCTGACGTTTTAAAAAAGTATCCATTAAGATCTGTGACATATAGAAAGTTGAATTATATTTTGAACATTGAAGGAAAAAACGTGTATTTTCGATGAATTTCGCTTTTTCATTTCTGAAAAAGTAAAAACGCGTCGCAAACTCATAAGAAAAATATGCGCCGTGTACGAAGAGAATGCCGTAAGTGCGAGTGTGTGTCGGAAGTGGTTTGCGAAATTTCGTTGTGGAAATTTTTGTCTCCAAGATGCTCCTCGCTCCGGTCGGCCAGTCAATACTGATATCGATAAAATCACGGCTTTATTCGACATCGACCGGCATTTAACGACTACGGAAATTGGACATAACCTCAACATTGACCAATCAACTGTTTCGAGATATTTACGGAGGCTTGGGATAATAAACAAGTTTGATGTTTGGGTCTCGCACGAACTGACCGAAAAGAATTAAATGGACCGAATTTCAGCTTCCGATTTGCTGCTCAAACGTCATCAAAACGAACCATTTTAAAAGCGAATGATTACGGGCGATGAAAAGTGGATTGTCCACAACAATGTCAGTCGAAAAAGATCATGGTCGACGCTCGAGAAAGCTGCACAGACGATCACAAAGGCTGGATTCCACCTGAAGAAAGTCATGATCTGTTTCTGGTGGGATTGAAAAGGAATCGTCTGTCATGAGCTGCTGCCACCCAACAAAACGATTCATTCGACCAAATACTCCTCACGACTGGCCAAATTAAAGCGAGCAATCGATCAGAAGCGGCCCGAGTTGGCAAACAGAAAAGACATAGTGTTCCACCAGGACAAAGCTAGTCCACACTTTTCTCTGATGACCCGGGAAAAGTTATTGCGGCTTCGGTGGGATGTTTTGATGTACCCACTGTATAGTACGGGCCTTGCACCTTCATACTAACACTTGTTTCAGGCGCTACAGAACAGTTTGAATAATAAAACCTTCACTTCGCGGGACGTACTTAAAAACCACTTGGATGACTTATTTGCCCAAATATCTCAGGACTTCTATGAAAGAGGGATAATGAAGCTAATGGAGAGATTGCAGAAAGTCATTGAACAGAATGACCTTAGTTGATTATATTTAGTTGATTAAAATCACCTTAAAAAACCTTAGGAACATATTGAGTTGATTAAAACCACTTTTTTGGTAAATATTTTGCGTTTGAAATTTACTCGACATTCACTACGAAATTATGCATAGCCTCAATATATATTTTCTATTGAACTTTATAAAGAATTCGATTAAAATTCATGTAAAATAGCTATTTTTATTATAAAATGTATTCATTTACTAAAAATGCAATGCTATTCGTACAATATTTTCTGGCTTTCAAGAAGCAGGCGATTTTAGTCGTCCAACAAAAATTCGGAAAATCACGATGCCGCAGGACTCAATACTTGCTCCGCAGCTCCAAATCGAAATTAGTGTTATCAAGCTTCCGTCTTTCACGAGAATACTCATAAAACGGGATCAATGATGGCCGTTAGAGCGTAGGCGGAAGATAGAGGGGGTGGATGGAGTAGTGTAGATAAATGGAAAATGAGCATGACGTTGTAGGGAAGAAATTGGTGTTCACATTTATAGGTATACGTGCATTTGATAAAACTGCGTGATGAGAACAGGAGATGGATTGCCAAAGACACGATCCGAGCTTCATTACAGATTAATTTTCCTCGCTCTATTCGAAGTCTCCCTCCTCCATGTCCTCATCAACAACCAAAGGGGAAATGTCCCTCGGCTTCTTGAACGCCGCAGCCGAATCAGCGTCCGTACTCAAGGGACGCGATCAATCCCAAGTTTTCCCTCGAATCAATGAATCGTGCGGCTCGAATTGCCAACTTGTACGGGACATCGACGTCAATTTTTCTCCCTCTATTCGTCACGATTTAACAAGGATCGTTGATGACCCCGCGACGTTGTGGGTGAAAAAAAAATATCCTCTCGAACCAAGGCTCTTTTGGGCGAACGTCGAGTTTATATTCGATTAAGCGAGGCACAGAGAGAGGGAGAGAGAGCCCTTGTCTATGGCGACGAGTTACCAAAAATATCAATTTGTTGTTTACCACAAGAAAAGTTTGTTTACCGGTGATTGATGTGCAACAAACCACGTGAATATGCCGGAGGATAATATAATTATAGCTCAACCGGAAAATATATATACGTCATACGCGGAGCAATTTCTATTAAAAATTATATAAAAATTCCATTAAAATTTATATAACAATTAGATTTTTGTTTATTATAAAATTCATCCATTTATTAGAAAATATTATTTATATAAAAATTAATAAGAATAATGTTTAGACAGCTTTAATGAATTTTTTCAATGAAATTATTGAATCTTATATATATATATGAGGCATTCCACGCCATTTCAGCTAGCCCATGACCCCGACCAAATTTGATTTTCCTGATTTTATCTTTGTAAAATTGTGCCCCATGAAAGGAATATCCACATCAATTTTTAGATTTTTATCTATTCTCTTTTAGGATTTATCATTTTCCATAAAATGTCGATTTCGGAAGTTTTGGAAACGTTTAAACGCTGATAACTTCTGAACTAATTGAGATATCGACAAATGTCAATATATATTTTTTTTTCATTTTAAAGCATACTTTCATAAAAAAATACGAAAAAAATTATCAATTATCAATGGCAACGTTTTTTTTTCTTCTAAAGTGAAAACTATTTTTTTAAAGATGATTGACATTTTTTATTTATTTAAAAAAATTCTATAAAATATAGTGACCCATTACTATGAGTTTTAAGACTAGTTTTCTGGTGGGCTCATTTTTTCTTCTATTTTTTTTCGAATTAATCATATTTTTTTAGAAGGGTTTATCATTTTTATCTCCAATAATGCTATTAAAGATTTTATGATTTCCAATTCGGCTTCGATAGGCCTAATACGGTTTATTTTTTATTTGTGCTGAATTTAACAAAAAAAAAAGATTTTTTATTCAAAATCAATATTTTTTAAAGATATTTTTTTTCGTTAAATTCAGCTCAAATAAAAAATGAACCATTCCAGGCCTGGCAACGCCGAATTGGAAATTACAAAATCATGAGCAGCATTATTGGAGATTAAAATGATAAAACTCTTCTCAAAAAAATATAATTAATTCGAAAAAAATAGAAGGAAAAATGGGCCCACGATGAGACAAGTCTTAAAAATCATAGAATGGGTCATTCTATTTTAGAGAATTTTTTTCAAATAAATAAAAAAAAAGCGAACATCTTTTTAAAAAAATTGTTTTCACTTTAGGAGAAAAAAAAAGTTGACATTGATAATTGATCATTTTTTTCATATTTTTTCATGAAAGTATGCTTTGAAATGAAAAAAATATACATAATGACATTTGTCGACATCTCAATTACTTCAGGAGTTATCAGCGTTTAAATGTTTCCAAAACTTCCGAAATCGACATTTTTTGGAAAATGATAACTCCTAAAAGAGAAGAGATAAAAATCTAAAAATTTGTGTGGAGATTTCTTTTCATGGGGTACAATTTTACAAAAAAAAATCAGGAAAATAAAAAATAGTCGAGGTCACGGGCTAGATAAAATGGCGTGGAATGCCTCATATATATAATCTATTAAAATTTATTAATTAATATAAACATTTATAAGAATTATAATTGAATTTTGACGCATTTTGCTTTACAAAAATGCTTCAATGCATTGTTTTCACTGCAATTAATATTCATTAAATATATATTTTACTGAAACTTATTTAAAATTCTATTGAAATTGATATAACATTGCCTTTTTTATTTGTCATAAAATAATTTTATTTATTAAAAAATGGTATTTACATAAAAATGGCAACGAGTTTCCAAAAATATCAATGTGTTGTTTAACGTGAGAAAGTTTTGTTTGCTGGTGATCGGTGTGCAACAAACCACGTAAATATTCCAGAGGATAATATAATAATAGCTCAAACGAGAAATTCATATATATATATATACGCCATACACAGGGCAATTACCCGAGGAGTGGTGAGGCTCTCGTAATTGGATTACATCGTCTGCGATGTTCTGGTTATAACGCATGAAGGAACGATTCTCGTGATGCGGGAGGTGGCGAAAGTCGAGAGGGTTGAAGTAATTTTGATGATCGACGCCAGCACCCTCCATCGTCCTCTCTCTCTCTCTCTCTCTTCTCTCTCTCTCTCTCTTGACAAGTTCCGCGGAGAGGAGAAATTTTATCATTAATTGGACTTTTCGGATAAACTACTCCTTTTGGCACAGTGGGCGACGAGATAAAATCAAGTATATATGTGCAGATATATACAATGTATGCGTATGAACATATATAGATCGTCTCTATTTCCTACAAGGAAGTGTCTTAATTCTCTTGGCCAAGATCTGACGGAAGTTCTTCTGTAACGAAGAGGGTAACTTTTGCCGGTGAGTGCCAGCGAACGCTGGAATTCATCTAATGCACCCACCATACGTTCTTCCCTCTTATATATCCATGTATATATATATATATATATATATATATATATATATATATGTATATACGATTGGTGTGCGTGCGTGTGCTGCGTATGTTACGCTTGATGCCACGAACGTCTACGATGTATTGCGTGCCATGTGTATTTTATTTCCCCAACACGCTACAGAAACATAAAACTGTCTATAAACGTTTTGCCTCTTCACTTTTACACCCCACATAACATACACACACATAAATGTGTTTGTGGAAAGATGACTTTGAAGACATTTGACTTCGCGGCCCATCCTTATTGCCTACTGTCCCTATACTCAACATTACGTAATCCCGAAGATTGTTAAAATTACATTCAGAGATATTAGTAGAGATATTTATCTGAGGGTTATTTCAAGAGACCTGTTAACGAAATCGACGATACGTTAAAAAAAAAATTGAGGATTGCCAAGACCGCCAGGATCAACCCAATTCAACGATTCGTTTGGAAAAAATTAAAGCTCGTCGTCAAGATAGTCAGATGTGGTGATAGGCAACGGTGGATAGATATGATGGGTTCATAATGTTTTTACCCTTATATCTATAATAAGACCTGGTGGTCAGGGGCATTCAAAATTTATCGCATTCAATAACACAGAAGCGATGAATTTAGGGCAAGCTTAAAGAATCCATGGGTTCCTGTAGATTTATGGATCTTCAGAAATCTTTGTGTCGAATGAGGCTATGCCTAGGTTGTTGGCGACTGAAATTTTTATGAAATTATGACTAGACAGCTTGAATAATTACTTTTCAATAGCTTCGAAATTTATATCAAAGTTCTTCTAATATTGAAATTAAAATTCTATAAAAATTTATATAAAAATGCCATTTTTCCAATAATGAAATTTATTTATTTATTAGAAATAATTATTTATATGAAAATTTATAAAAATTATGATTAGACAGCTTTAATGCATTTTTTAAATGCAATGAATAAATGTTAAGCTTTAAAAGCCAAGCTTAAAAAATCCATAGATGCGTTTTTATGCCTAGATTTTTGAGTGATATCAATTTTTATGAAATTATGATTAATGCACATTTTTCAATGAAATTAATGAATCTTACATATATATATATATATTCTATTGAAATTCACATTAGAATTTCTTTAAAATTTATATAAAAATGACATTTCTCTAATTATAAAATTTATTTATTCATTGGAAAATATTATTGATACCAATATTTCAAATCATTTTAATTAGACAGCTTTTATAATTCTAATTAGCCGGCATTTATTAATTGCATTAAAAAGCATGTATTAAAGCTATTATTCTATTAAAATTTATATGAAAAATGCCATTTTAATTTATTCATTAAACAATATTACTTACATAAAAATGTATATAATAAAAAAAAAACTAGGCACTGCCTCATAGGAGATAATGATTTATGAAGATCTACGAATCTATACGAGCAAACGGATTTTTTAAGCCACTGCCCAAAAATCCTCACTTCGATATTATTAAGTTACGGTAAATTTTAAATACCATTCAGCACCATGTTCACTCGCTTCACCAACTTTATGGCGACGGAATAGTATCGTTGAGATTTTGTCATAGCACTTCTTCGCTGCACCATCATCAATTCGATCCAATGACAAACGAGGAGATTCTCCGTTAAAAAGGGGGTAATTTTCCTGATCGAAGTTCGCCGAAATTATTGTCAGAATTATTCGCTCGAATAGGAGGTGTCCAAGAATGTTCGTGTAAAAAGCGGAAATGTGAATATTTTCCCGCGCATTTCATATTTCTTCCGCTCACAAGTAAAGGCAATTCCAGCGAAACACGCGTTTCATTTACAATTTTCGTTGCGTCTCTACAGGGCTGCGTCGATCATCGAAACGCGATTGCAAATTTGCTTCGTAACACACTCGCCCAAATTGTCTCGTTATCGACGCGTACCTGTCTCTCGTTTTGTTCCGACGATGAAATGACAAACCATGCAAATAGCCGCATACAAATACACCCCCGTAACATCACTTTCGGTTGAATTGTTCGATTCGGCCCTTCGACCGTGTCGTATATTTGTTACGGAATAATAACGATGAAAGCGCAGTAGATTGGATGGTTGGACGTGAATTTTTTTTTTCTTGGTTACATGATGGAACACCCAATCAAAATATCACACGAATATATGACAAAAAGTCTCAGCGATAAAATTTCACACCAACATGTGAGTATCGTGGTTCATTTTTGTGGAGACTTTCACATAAGAATTATACTTCGCCCCATTAACCCTTGTGCTTAACTTCGATTAACCCTTTTTTTCTGCATCTTTCTCGAAACTATGTTTCACGAAACGGTGTAAGTCGTACCTCAAAATCCATTCGTCCGATTCACTTAAAATTCGTACAGAGCATTGATTCATAACATTTTCTATCGTACGACCGGATTTTTTTTTCTTCATATGTTTATCCATTTCTTCATAACATGTAATTAAAGTTGTTTTTTTTTTCGTCGAACATGAAACTTCTTTTGCTACAGCTTGTCAGTTTTATAATCTTCAAAATTTCAACCCAGCCATACGAAAGTTTTATCATTATACTAAATGTACACTTTTTTTGTTTCTTATTTTAATTGTTCAATTTGATTTGGTTAAACAATAATAATTTGAAAAAACTGTGGCCAACTACCCCAGACTTACCCTATGTATTGGGTCTATGCATAATTCCGTAGCGAAAATCAAGTAGACTTCAGACGCAAAATGTTTACCAAAAACAACGATTTTAATCAACTAAATATGTTCCATTCTGTTCAATGAATTTCTGCCATCTCTCCACGAGATTTATTATCCCTGTTTCATAGAAGTCCTGAGATCTTTGGGCAAGAAAGTAATTCCAGTAGTTTTTGAGGACGTCCAGGGAACCGAAGGTTTTATTATTCAAACTGTTCTGTAACGCCCAGAACAAGTTATAGTCTGAAGGTGCAAGGCTCGGACTACACACTGAGTGTACCAAAACATCCCACCTAAGCCGCAATAACTTTTGCCGGATCATCAGATAAACTTGACAAGTAGCGTTGTCCTGATGGAACACTACGCCCTTTCTGTTCGCCAATTCAGGCCACTACTGATCGATTGCTCGCTTTAATTTGGCCATTTGTGAGCAGTGCTTGATCGAATTAATCGTTTTGTTGGGTGGCAGCAGCTCATAATAGACTATTCCTTTCCAATCCCACCAGATACAGAGCATCTGGTCTTCTTAGGATCTAATCCAGCCTTTGTGATCGTCTGAGCAGCTTCCCCGAGCTTCGACCATGATCTTTTACGCCGGACATTGTTGTAGACACTTTTCATTGCCAGTAATCTTCGCTTTAAAAACCGTTCGTTTTGACGGCGTTTGAGCATGAAATCGCAAGTTGAAATTCGGTCCGTTAAATTATTTTCGCTCAGTTCGTGCGACACCAAAACATGAAGCTAGTTTACCATCCCAAGCTTCCGTAAATGTCTCGAAACAGTTGATTGATCAATGTTGAGGTTATGTTCGATTTTCACAGTCGTCAAGTACCAGTAGTCGATCAAAGCCTTGATTTAATCGATCTCAGCCGCGACCGGAGCGAGGGGAGTCTTGGAGAACAAAATTTGCACAAAAAAATTTCACAAACCACTTGAAACATACACTTTCGCTTACGGTATTCTCGCCGAACACGGCGCATGTCTTTTTGTGAGATTGCGACGCGTTTTGGCCTTTTTGGAAATCAAAAAAGCGAAAAGCATAAAAAATACACGTTTTTTTCCTTCCATGTTCAAAATATAATTATACTTCCTATAAATCCCGGATCTCGATGGACACTTTTTGTAAATACCGGCACCATTTCGCTACGGAATCATGCATAGACCCCAATATCAACGGATCCAAATGTAACGTTTATACGAACTGTACGTTTCCGTGTGCTCACGTAATACTTAATTGGAAGGAAGAGATGGCATTGCGAACCACGAGGTGATTGTGGTCATGGAAACTTAATTGGGCTGACCATAGTCTCGTTGTTTCGTTGCGGCTGCCGGGAAAGGGGAAACGCACTAGTTTAGATGAACAACAATTTGCCAGTCTCGTCTGTACCCGATTGGCTGTCCGGATGGACATGTGTATTATATGTGTATGTATATATATACATATATATATACACATCGTCGCCATAGTAACAAAATAAGGGTAGTATAACCGACATGCTGAAATTGCGCTAGCTATATACCGCAACGTAATTGACACTATCTCGTACTCTCCATTACTGCACGCGGACGAATGTTCCACATTGCGACATAAAATAGGGTCGGCTTCAAGAGAGGGCAGAAATAACAAAAAGCCAAGCGAGGGGGATAAGAAAGTCGTCATTATTTTCCTGTGATACGGACAACAAGCTGTTTTACAAGATAAATGCAATACTTTTGGCCGGATGTAAACGACGCTTAAAGACAAAAAGTGGAAGAAGAAGAAAAAAAAAAAACAAAGAGCGTCAAGTGGCTATACCGAACGTCGTTTGATCGCAAACTTTTCGCTATTTCCAGTTGCGACACGTATAACTTTCTCGTGTATTCCAATGCGAGACTATATCGCTGAAGGATATTTTTCTAATACACACTTGGCGTATTCTAGCAGCCTGGGAAGAATGACCCGATAAAGTTTCTTGTCGGAAAGTTCATGAAGGTGTGATTATGCTTCTGGAGCAACGGACGTGGCGAGGCATCTCGAAAAGTTGCTCACTTTAGGGGGGAGATCGTGCAAAGATGAGGGGAGATCTTCTTTTTGCTAGTTTCTTTTTTCGTCCGGATCACGTGGGATTTTTCGAAGTTTTCTTTATCCGCAAGTAACAACTTGCGAATTAGGTCCTGTTCGTTTCATTATGTATGTATATCTATGAATAAAAAAGAGTTCGGTAACTAACCGACTGGCATATAGACAACGAACAGCATAAACCGCTGAAGATGGAAACATGAAATCAACTCCTTAGTGGCTGAAATTGGGTGTAAATGTTTGTATGGAATATTGTATTCCTTACGTGTATCAATTTGACGCTTGGTATAAATATTCTTCAAACCAAAACATATATTTTAGGATTTTTTAAAACAACCCCTAACTAGGGGTGCAACGGTGCGTTGAAGTTTGTATGAGAAAATCGAATTGCCTGTTTTTATCTCAATAAAATTTGGAAGATATGTTCCTTGAAGTGCGTAGAGGTGAAGTAAGAGAGAATTCGTGCGAGAGCTTCTCGCATGATCAACTACAGGGTGTCTCAAAATAACCTGACATTTTTATTTATTAATAACACGTATTATTTATTTGGAAATTACGAATATGCATATTTTAATATAAGGTACAAACATGGAGGTTATGTGTGCAACACACAATACTGTTCGTATTGTAATACGAACAGTTTTGTTCGTAATATTTCAATAATATTTTGGCTTAATTGCGGCTTAATTTCATTAATGGTGCGTCCAATTGTTTCCTTGAGCTCCGCAATGGTCTGTGGGTTCATTGGCATACACTTTTCCTTTCAGAAAACCCCAAAGAAAGAAGTCCAATGGCGTCAAATCGCACGATCTTGGTGGTCATTTTACATCGCCGCGGCGCGAGATAACACGATCATGAAACTTCGTCTGCAATAATCGCATTGTTTCGCAGTGAATTTTCACAATTTCTATGCGTTGCTCGATCGTGTAATTCTCCATGACTAAACCTCAATACTTTCTGAAGCCAGTTGTCAAAGATCAGTACTCTATGTTCGCAGCAAAAAAAATGACGCGCAATATAAAATGTCCGGTCATTTTGAGACACCCTTTATATATGGGCTGTTCGAGAGTATCGAGTGCCCAAAACTTGTAATCCGCTTGCCGAGGACCATAAATGATACAATGTTGTCTACAGAACTATATTGCAAAGCCATCTAGCTCTATAGACAACAATGGCATTGTATGATACTGGAGCTGAAGTTTGCCACTTTCATACTAATATTTCATTGAGGGTGTCCAGATGTTCGCCCATTTTGGAGGGTAGTCCAAAATGGGCGAATCGTGGATTCACAAGTCTAGATCATGTTGTACGTGTTTAGCCTTACAAATAGCTAATTTAATAATAAATTAACATCTAGAAATGTTAATTTTCCACTTTTGGTAAGACTTAAAGTCAAATTCGACAATATTTTCGTGTGCTTGGTTAAGGTTTTGTCAGTGACATCTGTTTTAACTGTCCGACAAAGAAAAATTCTCAATTTTCAAATTTAATTAATACGTTCAGATGATCTTATTATTATCAATAATTGCCCAATATATACTAAATATATATTCAGTTTTGCAATGATTGCTATTAATTCATCGTTAAAAAAACACCATACTCCTCATTACTTTAATTGATTTCTCGACAATTACTTAGTCGATTTATTTGAAACTTAGCATAATCAATCATTGATCCTAAATCTTGATGATATAATATCTTCAGAATTTACGACGATTTACTTCCATTCGTTTTGCAACCTTTAACGTTTGCAGAAGCTGTTTTCCCATAAGCGACCGTGTTAAATTCACATGTTTATAACTACTAAATTATTTAGTGAAAAATTCTAAAATAATGAATGTATTATTATTCTATCAACAACTATAATTCCTCAAATTTTCAAGAATTTTGGCGATTTTTTAATATCCATCCAGTAATACCTTAATTACCAACCCTTGCCTTAGTCAATTAGTCTACCACCGTGCCTTGGAAATATGACACTCTACCTTGTTTCTTTGTTTCTTACTTTTTTCTCTCTTTATTTATCTCCTCTCTGGATCAAACCCTAAAGCCCACACGAACGAAGTCGCGGGCAAAAGCTAGTTGGATATGTAAAATGCATAATAAGATGTTTGGATATGTAAAATTAATAACAAATGTATTCATATATATTACGGTGGTCCACTTTTTACCTTGTTTTTCGTTTCTTTGCGGGCCAGCTGACCAAATTGTGACAAGTAGAAAAAAAAATATCACAAAGGCTCCCTGTAATCGGAAAATATTTAGAGGTCGCTACCGAGCATTATAACATTTTTACTATTTTTCCCACCATGGAGTCTTGACTCGTGTCGAATCTGTCATGGTCTCTATCGGATTGTGTTTAAGGTAGTAGTCTCGCCAGTCACGTTGAAAAGTTTATTCTTCGCTCAATCGATGAAAGCTTCGAAATATTGCGAAATATCCTTATAATATACGTTGTACATCTTATCGGGATTTAAAAACTTATAAAGTAATAATGAAAACGCCTAATATAAAGTTTACCTAACCCTCACTTTTGTATCAGACTATCCATTCCGGCTACTAGGGCGTAGCTACTCTAGCTGCGTATACGAATATGCACACACTACTGTAATCTAGTTCTAGTCTGCTCCAGTCGCTTTGTAGCGCTAGCGCCGCTAGACATTGCTTAATTTAAATCGCTATGTCTCTGAGACTAGACGGTCAAAATTCATGTTTTTTTAACCTTTTCGTCATATGTTCTTCTGTAATTGAAAATAACAAAAAAAAATCTGTCGAAAAGTTATCTTTGATTGCCAATATCTCGAAAACGGAAATGTGAATCCTTTTGCAATTTTGGAGGTCATCATTGAATAGTGTCCAGAATGAGTCCTCAAAATAAATTTTAAAATCTATAGAAAAACGCCTTGGCGAGAATACTACCTTAAAGTGGCTACTACCGTTCTAAAAAAGTTCATAAACCATCTATGGTATCTGTCAGAAGAACTAATCTGTTTGTCTTTTTTCGATGACAACGTTCCAATTAAGACGAAGCGCGAAATTACTGAATCGTTAGCACGTCCAGGGAGTAACAGTCGTCACGTAACAGCTGATATAACAGTCCAGAGCCTTCTTAACATCAAATTGGCAAACTTCGTAACCGCTTGTAGCTTGCCATTTTGTGAAATAATAAAAATAGAACCAACTTTTCTTGCTCGAGACCCACTGGAGTAGAAAAGTGATGAAAGCTTTTTTAAAGTGTTTCGCTATTTGCAAAGGATTCCGTGTAGTAAACGACACAGCAGAGCGAGGAGTTGCCTTTATAGAAGAATTTAATCGGTCTATTATATATGATGAAGAACAGAAACAGTATCTGCTGTTAGTCGTAAGCGAATATCGGAAAAACATGCCAAATTTCAATGTCAGTACGATTGCACATGCTATAAAGAATTAAAATAAAGTGACATTGTTATAAAAGTATAAACAAATTTGTATTCGGACGAATAGTTTGAAAAAAATATAAATCATTTAATTTTATTCATTTTCAGAATAATTTTGTTTAAACCCAAGTAGCGACCTCTAAATATTTTCCAAGTACAGGGAACCTTTACGATATTTTTTTCTCTATTTGTCACAATTTGATCGGATGGCCCGTAAAAAATAAAATAAAAAATGGACCACCCTGATAATTATGAGCGCAAGGATTACATAACGCTCGTCATCCCTTCTGGAAATATATATTAAGTACACGGGACGTTAGAGGCTAGATTAGCCAAGTTTAATTGACCCATTTCAAGTTTCCAGTCGAGATTTTATGCGCCCGAGTATGTACGCCCGTGTCCAGCTCATCCGTGCACGGATAGAGAGTCTCTTTGAATTTACCAATATCTGGTCTACTGCGCCCCAACCCCATCGATACGCTGTCTATCCTCTATATAACGAAACCGCCCTAATTCTCCGCAAAACGACGAGGATCTAAATTTACGAGCACACACTCCTCTCGTGTCACCCTTACAGTTTGCTCTCTTTCCCTTCAACCCGCCCTCCGCGCTGCCACGGTACCACACCCTCTTCTCCTAACCCTCGCCCGTCGATCAGATTGAATCCTACATATATACCGGATCAAATTTGCCGAGAGACGGACACCGATGCTTTAGCGCTTTGATGTTCGGGTGTGTATCTTATCCCTCTTGTGGATATGGGGAAAGGACATTTCGAACCTGATGTAACTAGGTGACGTCGGCTGTCAGCGCATACGATTGGGATTGAGGAGGATCCTTGACGTTGATGGATCGTTAATCTTGGGGGTGGGACGGTCCTTGAAGTGAGCCTTATGTAGAAATAAAAAACCTCGGCGTCGAATGCTTCAAAACTACCCTTTTCAATGTATATATATATATATATATATATGTTCAGAGTGGTCCGAAAAGTGACGTCAAAAAGGTAAATCTAAATGCCTCTTTTACTGTTCGAGATAAAAGCTTTTTTACGTTTTTTTTTCGAGTTTTCCTGATGCATAGATTTTGATTTTTTTTCCTCTTTTGTGTATGTACTCCTCTCAGAAGTTTTCAAAAGAAATTGAGAGTCAGTTAGACTAGTATGAGTATTTTTTTTAATCATCTGAAAATGAATGACAGGTCCTCCCAAACCTTTTTAAATTTTGATCAACATCTAATGTATTTACGTTAGTTTTAAGTTGGTCATTCATTCATTGCTTAATAGAGCACTTCATAACGATAGCACAGGTAAAAAAATCGCGAGGAAAAAACATATACAAAAGAGAAAAATAAAAGAATGCTTTTCTTTTCGAAAAGTGAAAAAGTAGTACATACTTGGGGGTGATTCAGATAAGTATCGATACGAGGCGTCTAGATTTTCGTTTCGGGCTTCACTTTTCGAGCCACCCTGTGTATATATATAAAGCGAAAAGAAGAATAAAGGAAAAAGAAGGATCAGACTGAAGAAAGAAGGAGTTGAAAATCTGAGTGCTGGACATTGGTCGAGGAGAAATTTGTTTGAAAAATCTACAAGAAAGCAAGTGACAAAGAAGAAGAATTTCGGAAAGAGACGTGATCAAAGATGAACGTGAACGAGCAATTTACCGAAGAAAGAAGATAAATAGATAATATCGCTAACAAACTTATTCGCAATCATTATCGATTTCTTCTGTCTAAAATAAATTCGATTCGTTGACAAACATCACCGGGACTCTTCGATCGTCCATATATATACACTACCGGCGAAAAGTTTCCGGACAAACATTCAAACAAGTTCCGGAACGATTTTTTATGCCATTTCGCCGACAGTTGACGTAAATGAATTCAATAAACGGCATTTTGAAGGGGAGGGATTCACCACGATTCCGTTTTTTTTTTTGAAAATTTTGTACTATTTTTTTTACGACTACTGCCCTTTTTCAAAAACGACCATTTTTCGCCTTTTTTTGTTCCTTTTCTGGTGGACCCCGTTTACAGACAAAATATTTACTAATATTTACAATAACACAAGTAAAAAAAGATCGCGAGAAAAGTACATACACAAACGAGAAAATAAAAAAAAGCTTTTTTTCTCGAAAAATAAAAAAGATCATAGAACATAGATGGGGGTCATTCGAATAGGTATTGATACGAGGCATCTAGATTTTCCTTTTAGACGTCACGTTTTCGGCCCATTGTATATGTATACACATATATACCTCAAGAATCTTTGGATACTCAACCCCGTGACTTTATCTCTCGGGATTGCTATCGCTTACATCCCTTCGCCCTATTTTCACCCTTCTTGTCGAACTACCACCCTATTCCATATCGCACTCCACGTATGTTTTTCATATATATATATATATATGAATGGATGATTCTTCGGAAAAGCGGGAATTTTCCACTCTTCATACTCGGCTAAAAGTAAACTGTCGCGGCGGTCCAAGGAGTATTTCTCGGTGAATATTCAGTTTTACAGTGGATAAACTTAAGAAAAAAAAATGGCATGACACTTTGGGAGTGAATGACCTCTTTCTAAGCCCCAACAGCAAATCGATTTCGCTATGTCAAAATATCCTCCCCCTACGGATAAATCATTCTACCAGTTACACACAATCGGTGTTATCCATCAAGCATGGTTTATGGTCTGGAAATTTGGAGTCCCTGCGGGGGTACGATGGACCAGAGGAAGTAAAGAGAGAGAGAGAGAGAGGAGAGACAGAGGGAAAGAGGGAGAGAGAAAGAGAGAGTGCAAAAAGAAAAGAAAGGAAAGTAATTTGTAGGCGTGTAAGTTCCGGAGAGTGAGAGGCAGAGAAGGAGAGAGAGTTTGGATTTGTTTGGGTTACTTTCAGAGCGTCAGAGTTCGACAGAGAGAGAGAGAGAGAGAGAGAGAGAGAGAGAGAGAGAGAGAGAGAGAGATACACAGTGTAAAACGAAAAAAAAAGTAAATCGTCGTTATATTAGTTCAAGAGAGACAGAGGTAGAGAGGAAGAGAGGCTTTGGGTTCGTTTGGGTTAGTTCCAGATAGACAGAGATGCAGAGGAACTCCGAGAGTTTGAATTTGTTTAGGTTACTTCCAGAGAGTCAGAAAACGACAGAGAGAAAGAGAGAGAGAGAGAGAGAGAGAGAGAGAGAGAGAGAGCCTGTCCCAGTTTGTTTGGGTTAGTTCCAAAGAGCCCGAGCTAGACAAAGGCAGAGACAGCACCTGTTCGGATAAGTTTGGGTCAGCTCCGAAGAGCCGTAAACAAAGACAGACCTTCAGGGGATTAAGGTCTTTTTTGTCTAGGGCTCTTCTTGAACTTGAAAGTTTGTCTGGGTTAGTACCAAAGAGCCTGAGCTAGACAAGGACATAGACAGCGCCTGTTCGGGTTTGTTTGGATTAGTTTCAAAAAGTCCGAACTAGACAGCGGCTGTTTGGATTTGTTTGGGTCAGCTCCGAAGAGCCCTAGACAAAGACAAACCTACAGGGGATGAAAAAAAGAAAAAAATAATTTTTGCGTCTCGTTCGTCCTAGAGAGAGTGAAAAAAGGGGAGGAGTGAAAGGGGGAAGAAAAAACGAATTAATTTTTCGTCGTTTTATCCCCGAGGGAGTGGGAGATCGCTCGGGGATAGATGAGGCAAAGGAAGTGTGGGTGGATGGTGCGAGGGGGTTGCAAGGCTCGCCAAAGACTTCTCTCTCCATCGTCGAGCTGGCTCGCGTATATATCCTCCTCGACGGTTTTGATCATGGTTGTCCAGGGGTAGCGCGCGCTTCGGTACACCGACGTAAAAACACCAAAACACAGACACACCCACGGACACACATAGGCACACGTATATTTACGAGAGGGCACACAGCGAAACGCGAGATGAACGCTGAATTGGCGGCGCAAGCGCGAACCCGAGTCTTATTATAAGCGCCCTCAGTCTCGTCTCGCCTGGGCCGTCAGCAACATCTCCTCTCTGTTTCGCGAGCGCGCGCGCGAACCTACCCTCCGTGCGCGCAATTTCATAATTTTCCTTTCGTTTTTTTTTTTTTTCGCTTTCCATTTCAGGCCATCGAAATTTGACTGCCGTCCGTGCGAGCTCGTGCGCGATTTTTTTTCTCCCCAACCCCGTGTGTGTGCGCGTGTTCGTGTGCGTGTGTGCGAGTGCGTTCATCCACCCGCCGCAACTGTCGAATTTTGGACTCCGTCTTACCTCCTTTGAACCGGAAGATGAAAAAAATCAAAGTGGGCTGAAAAAAAAAGAGAGGAAGAAAAGAGGAGAAGAGAGAACGAGGAGGAATATTCCGGAGGACTTTGGACAACGTACAAGAGGGGTACGAGAGACGGCGGGAATCCAGGCAAAAAATGTATGTATTAAGAGCAGAGAGAGAGAGAGATAGAGATAGAGGGTTAAATAGGGGAAAATCTGTATATACAAGCTCCCCGACAAGAATAACTCACTCAATGACGCTCTTTAAACGATTATAGTTATTTTCATCGTTATCATTGTTATAATTTTTTTTAACAATAAGTATTATTGCTATTTTCATCATTATCGTCATCATTATCTTCATTTTAACTATTTTTGCAAAAATAAATAGTATCATTGTTATTTTCATTACTATCGTCATCATCTTCTTCATTTTTACTATTTTTGAAAAATAATTAGTATTATTGTTATTTTCATTACTATCGTCATTATCATTATCATCATTATCTTTATTTTCACTATTTTTGAAAAATAATTAGCATTATTGTTATTTCCATTATTATCATTAAAATTATCATTATTTTTAGTATTTTTTTTAAATAATTAGTATTATTATTATTATTATCATCATCATTAGTATCTTTCCTATTTCTTTCGATAACAATTATTATTTTTTTCATGTTCACTTTCATTTAATCTTCATTTTCATTATTATTTATATTATTATCATTATTATTGTTGTTGTTCTCGTTCTCAGTGGTGTTGTCTTGAGAGAATTTTTTTTCAATACTCACTGTTAATTTTTCATTAACTTTTCGTGTTTCTTACAATAAATTATTGTTATTTTCATGTTCATTTTCATTTTGTTCTCGATTTTTATTAATATGAATATTATTGTTATTATTATTATTCTCGTGCTTTTTTTGTTGTCTCAAAAGATTTTGTTATAATTATTTTTTTTTTTAAATTAGTTCTGATTTTTACAAAAAATATTATTATGATCGGTATTATGATTATTATGATGTTTATTTTCATTTTCATTATTACTCATGTATAGACACTTCATTATTATTATTATTGTTCTCATTCTTCTTCGTGTTGTTTCAAGAGAAGAGGGTTTTTTTTTTATTTTTGGGGCCTAAATTATACGAGGAAAGAACGAGAGAAAAAGAACCTATTAAAAAAAAAACATTTGAAAAATGTGGCCCGAATGAGCCTGGAATTTCGTACGTAGAGCATTTTTGTGCCAGATTGACCTCGAAAAGGTGAAGGGTTGAGGGATGCAGTACGCGAGGTGGCTGTTGAATACGAGTGGGTGGGATGACAGCGAGGAGGAACAGGGCCAGGGGAGGGTGGATGGAGATCATAGGGGTGGTTCAGAGGGCCGGGGGAAGGGAAAGGTCGCGTTGTACATGGAAAATCGGGGAGTAAAGCGCGCAAACATCGTTTGCGTTTCATAAAATTTCAGCGATGTCGTGTATACAAACACCATCGCCGCGGCATGTACATATTTTGTACAAATATACGAGACTTGTCCGCGGGATTATCTCGTTAAAACAAGAATGCCCGGTGAGTCTTCCGGTGGAGAAATTCTAACCCGTGTTTATGGAAACGAATCGTAGCAAAGAGTTTGCATAGATATAACCGACACTGGTGGATGAGAGGTCAGACTTTGAAACTGGCACGGAAAAATAGCTATAAAAATAATTTAAAAAATTTGCTGCTACTATTAAATATATAAAATAATTTTTATTCGTCACAAATACATAATACATTAATAAGCAAATAAAAATGCAGAAAAACTGAAAATTAGCTATAATTTAAAAATAAGTAAGACCCTCGTTTGAAAATCCTTGCCGATAGTAGAACTTTTTTCTCTATCAGGCATCGTTTGAAAAATAAAAAAACATCAAATATTCTCGTAGATAATGGTAATAGCTACAGTGTAGCATAAAGAAAAAAATTAATCATTTTTTCTGTAGAAATGACAGCGGTTTGAAAAAAATACTGATTTTTACCAAAAATATTAAGTTTGAAAAATATATAAAAAATGAACGCTGTAGCCAATCAAAAAAATCCTATGCTACATCCTAGATAATATTATGAAGAATACGTGGTACACGGAGAGAATTAAATGTTAAAAATTACCGTGCAGTAACGGTAACCAGATGACAACCCTGAAACTTCGCTTATTATTACTGACTAAAACACAGATTTTCACGAAAATAAAATAAAATTTCTTCTTCAGATAGAAAATTTTACCAGATTTTCTAGTAAATTTTGATGTGTAACAAAATACGCAAAACTTAAATTTAAAAAATATATAATATCAACGAAATTTTACTGTGCATTTTATTATTTTATACCTTTCAAAAATGTCTATAAAATTTCGTCTTTATAACAGTTATTTTAAGATTTATTATAAAATTTAATGAGTGTTATAGGAAAATGTATTGTGCTCTCGGTAAAAATTATCGTGTGCGCTACCCTTCTTGTATAGTAAAATTTTAGCTACGTATTTGAAATTTTCTGTAACGTGAGTTAAAAAAAACTTGTCGCATACGAATTATTATGATTTTCTCACTTGTCACCACATTGAAATATATCACGGTAATTTTTACCGTGAAATTCACGACAAAAATTACTTTTTAATTCTCTCCGTGTACAAAGTTCATCAAAATTGGTTAAGTAGAGCTCGAGATACTTTGTCCTTTAGTTTTAAAAGAGAGGCCTACTAGACGACTTACATCTCTCCTATTAATTTTTTTTATTTGTTCATATTATGTTTTTATTTATTTAACTATAATGTATTTGTGAAAAATAAAAATTATTTTATACATTCAATAGTAGCATCAAATTGTTTATTTATTTTTATACCAATTTTACTGAGCGTCAAGGTGGTGTAACCCCTTAAGCAACGTTACGCATCGCCAGTAATCGGAGCGATGACCGCGTAGCCGTGCATCGACTGGGGCATCAACCAGTCAGCGGAAGGCCAATACTTCTGAGGCTATCCCGTGCACAAATTTGTTGGAGAGTGTCCAGATCCAACCACATCCCTATAGGGATTTGATAGAGATGCCGCCCGTAGGGAGTCCACATTGAAATCCAAGTGGATTCCCTGCTATTTCCCTATCAAAGTCATTCGAGAATTCTTAAGCGGAGTTTTTTGGCTCTCCCAAAGGAAAATATCCTTTAGTGATCCGGAGCACAAACTTGTTGGGGAGTTCCAAGATGCACCTACATCTCTATAGGTATTTATTAGAGCCACCGCACATAGAGAGTCCACATTCTGCACTGTTTCCCGATGAATACCGTTTGAGAATTTTTACCACGTTCGAATCGAAAATATGTGAAAAGTCATGAGAAAAAACTAGGCGTGGTGAAACATAACCTGCACGCTTCGTCAGCTTGCACGTCTGTCGTGATATTGTATCAAAGTGAAGTAATCATCAAACAACGATTAATGTGGCTTTCCAGTGATGCAAGTCAAGTCAATTTTTAAAATACACTTTTTTAAACGATTTATACTTTTTGAAGATTCACTCATTTTGTATAGTCATATATTTTGTTTAGAAAATGTAAAGAATGCGTTTGGAGCCATCAAGAATCCTATTGGATTCTGTTCGATAATGTGGGAACCCTTTAGGATTCAAATTGAATTCCAATAGGGAATCCCGATTAGAATCTAATGTACGAGTGCGACGTTTTAGTATAAGGATCCAATGCGAATAATCCATTGGATCCCTACGACAACTTTTGCACGGGTTGATGTAGATTCTTGAGTAAAAAAAAACGTATATTGGGGTTCACCTGTGCCGGTATGGGTTTTCCACAGTTTCCCCTCATCCACGGCAAATGCGGTATAGTGTAGCTTAAATGGGGAAATACATATAGACGACAAAAAAAATGGCAAATTTTGATCATTTCTTTTGAAAAGGAACAAAACGTTTTATATTTATGAAACTTTAGGTACAATTTATGACATACTTAAACTGTTTGAATAAATTGTTTCATAAAAAAATATTGCAAAATGGCGACGTTATGGTGTGATCTTCAAGGAAGGTTTTCACAGCAATTGTCCGTTTGTGGAGAGTCCAACGACTTCGATATTGATCTGAAATATTTGAGCCAAGACCTTTTAGTATTCTGACATCCAAATGGTGATCTTATACTTCAGAAACATTTAAAAAGTTAAAAATTAAAAAACGAGACACTTCATAGAAAAAAATTGATATTTACCATTAAATTTTCATTCTTTTTTACAATAAAAAAAGGACTTTTCAAAAGTAATTTTCAAAAACAAGTAGGTATAAGTTCAAGGTTATATTTTTATTGAGTTCTGTGTATAAATTTTATCAAGATCAGTCAACTCGTTTTAAAGTTATGTTTCCCACAAACTTAAAAATGTTGTTTCGAGAAAACCGTGTTTAAAGTTCCGACCTTCGAAAACTCATGATATCAGTGACTTACCGGCTAATTGCTTACTTTACCACAGTATTCGTGAGATATTTAACTAAAAATCCACGCAAAGAAAAATCGATTTTTTTATGCCTTACTCTGAGTAAAACCCAAGTGTTCAATTGGGCCCAGAAGTTTCGAAATGGTCGTTATAAAGTGGAAAATCAAAGTCATAAACGGCTGTCAGCCAGAAAAGTTTTGACTGCTGTGTTTTGGGACTCAAAAGGTGTACTGCTGATTGACTACGTACATGATCGAAGGACGGTGAATGCCAAGACTAATTATCGTAACAAACAACGCCGACTACCGATTCGCGATGTCCTTCTGCACGACAACGCGCGACCGCATACAGCAGCACTAACTCCTGATAAACTCACTAAATTACACTGGTAACCTCTTGAACATCTACCTTACAGTCCACACATTAGGAGAGGAAAGATTTAAAAACGACGCTGTGGTCGAACAGTACTCGCGCAATTGTCTACTGGGGCAGCCAGCTTCTTTTTTCCATAAAGGGATCAAAACCCTTTCTATCCGATGGAGAAAATGTGTTTCTGTTGAAGAAAACTATATAGAAAAGTAAGGCATTCCATTTGTATTTTGATAAATCACCAATAAATCTGTATTAGAAAATTCCGGTTTATATTTGAATGACCATGTATACATATGGAGAAAGGATATTTTGGACCCGTTATATGTATGCAATGTAGACTCTCAGAACATCTGACTGCTTAGAGTCATTAATTTTGATGACCACATGATCCTTGGAGTGATCCTTATATGAATATGTTTACATCCATCCAAAGGTGATTTCAAAGCTATTGTAGTTTCCATAATGATGAGTATGGGAATTGGTTTTTATCAGGCCGGTTCTCAAAGTCGGATGTCCACAAAATCACATTTCCCCATGTATATGAATATACGCATGTGAATAGATATGCGTTTGACAGGCGCACGTCTCTTCAACCGCTCTACACTTTACCTCCCTCGCGCACTAAAAAAATCTATCACGTGAGCGGTGAGAGTGAGCGAAAAAATGCGTAAGAGCGTAAAAGTAGAGATGGGAAAGCGGACAACCCAGTTCTCGAGATAGCTCGCATAAATCGATTAAATTTCCACCTGGCACATGGGAATAAAAAAAAAAAAAAAAGACGAAAGTATTCCGTCGAGCGGTACGAAGCACGAGCCATGATCTATGGGGATATATAAATACGTAAATATATCCTTGCAGTCACGAAAAGTCCATAAAGCACTCATGCCACCAATGAACTGTAGGAGTACGGAGTTTATATACCGTAAGAAATGCAACTCGCTTTCTCTCTTTCTCTCTCTCTCTCTCTCTCTCTCTACAAGCGCTCGTCTTCTGAGTTCTCCTTAAATATGTGTATATATATATATGTATTCAGGCCACAGGGTGGCCTGAAAGTGACGTCCAGAAGGAAAATTTAGATGCCTCGTATCCATACCTATCCTAACCACCCCCATGCATGTTCTACGATCTTTTTTACTTTTCGAGAGAAAAGCATCTTTCAATTCTTTTTTCGAGTTTTTCTGAAGCATAGGTTTTCAATTTTTTCTCATTTGCGTGTGTACTTTCCTCTTAAAAGTTTTTAAACGCAATTGGGAGTCATTTAGACTAGTATGAGTATTTTTTTTATCATCTGAACTTTAGTGATCCACTTATATCTAGTTTTCAACCCTTCGTGGCCACACGTTCTGGCTATAACACGCTGGCCACGGGGGGTCGCAATGACCCCAGCCATGTTTAAACGATTGCCGCGTTGACCGTATCGTTCCGAATGACTCATAAAAATTCAGGATATTAGTTTGAATATTCTACAATGTCGGATTCTCGATATTATATTTTAATCGAATTTTAAAATGGCGGAAAAAAATCATTAAGGCCTCAATGCGTAAAAAAGCCCTTCTTTACTAAACAAAATTATAACTCTTGCAATTTTCAATTCTTTTTCATAAAATTTATGGGTGATACTTTTGAGATATGATAGTTTGAGGAAAAAATAGCTCCATAATGAGCGCTTCAAAAAAGGTATTTATTCTTATACCTGAAGAGCCATTTCGGAGTAAAATAAAGAATGATAATCATGAAAAATGAGTGATTTATTATAAAAAGCGGTCGCAAACAACTTATAGTAATTTTGGCTTAAAGTTGCGCTTGATACACAAAATGAGTGGATCTTGAAAAGCTATAAATCTTATCTTGTAAAAGTATAAATCGCTTGAAACAGTATATCTTAAAAATTGATTTGAATCACATAATCGAAAATCCATTTTAATTATCGTTTATTTATTTTACTGCGCTTTGACGTGATATCAGCACTCACGTGCACGCTCACGCAGCGTCGAGGTTATGTTTCTACACGCCGAGTTTTTTTTTTCGTAACTTTTCACATAATTCCGATCCGGACGTGGTAAAAAATTTGAAAAGGCCTTAATCGAGGAACAACGCAGAATTTCATTGGATCCCAATCAGAACTTCGTATGTGCGGTGTCCCTAACAAATCCCTATAGAGATGTGGGTGCATCTTGGGACTCCCAAACAAATTTGTTCACAAGATCACGAAAAGATATTTTTTTTTCTTTGGGAAATACAACAAATTCCGGTTGATAATATCAAATGAAAAATTCTCAAACGACATTAATCAGGAAATATCCAAATGTATATTTAATTTTTCAAATTAAGATTCCAATACGGTTTTCAAATCCACACTCAAAAGTCCTCCGCGTAAAATACAGAAACGAGGAGGACAAAAGAAAATACTAACCGCCCCCGCCCCTCCTTGACTTCCGACGATTTTCGAAGCAGCCGAAATTTTTTTCTCCCTCTCGACCAATGAATTGTTAATATCCAATCCTGCACAATGGTGCTCGATGGAATCGCTGCTTCGTTAGAAATCGCATTCTCGGACGTTTTTCTTTTTTTTTCTCATTTGCACCCCTCGTGACTTTGAAACGAATGAGAATTCGTCACGTTCAAGCACGCAAAGTGAACGTCTACCTGCGCTAGTGTAAAACGAACAAAATGAATGAATAAATGAAACGTCGACTTCTATATAAGCAATCCATATTGCCGTGGAAAGCTCTCCAACTGCCGTCCCTCCCGCGCCTCAGCGAACGTCTCCTTTTATTTGGGCTTCGTGAAGGATCGGGCGGTGGTTGCGTGGGGGGGGGGGGGGGGGGGGGGCTTGCGGTACGAGCGGTGTATAAGGCTAAAGGTTGCTGCCACTACTGCACCCTCGGGCAATGGGGAAGTTTCCCAGTGCTCGTCCTCACCAAACGCCGAGTAGTTCTTGGCACTCTCGTCACGTTGCATGCAAGTGCAAGAAACCACTACCGAAAGCTCACTCTCATACATATTGATGTATATACATAAAAGGGCATTAATGTGCGAAAGAAGCGAATTTTTAAAGACTTTTTAAAACATTAATAATAATTATTATTACTAAGTTCTTATTGAAAAGTATGATTTTTAATTTTATTAAAAATAGCCTATTTCGTAAGTTAAGGCCCTCATTTATATGACCTAAAAATCCAGCCCTTATATATTTAGACTTTTTTTACAGACCATTTTTACTGAATATTAGAATTTTTTTATAACTATTTACCCGGGCAATAAATTATAAATTAAATTTAGTAATAATATTAATAATATTGTTAATAAATTATTATTAAAAATTACTATTGCTATTTTCACTAAAAATATCCTGTTTCACATGTTAAGACCCTTATATATACATGTTAGTTATATACATATGGCCCTTAAATATATACGGACTACTTTTTCCATACATTTTTACTGAATATTATTATTATTATGACGAAATTATTATTCAACATTATTATTGCTATTTTCACTAAAAATATCCTGTTTCTCAGGTTAAGGCCCTTATATATGTCAGCTATATGTGTAGCCCTTACTATTTTTTACACACCATTTTTACAAAATATTATTGTTATTACTACTAAATTATAAAGAAAAATCATTATTATTATTTTCACTAAAAGTATCCAATTTCGTACATGGAGGCCCTTTATGCACGTACGTGTACAACTATCGCGACTTTGCACTTACGAAAAGTTAATTAAAAATGGAATTAGAAGAAAAAAAATGGCAAACTGTCCTAATTGGTAATGCTCGAGCGAGAAATGGACACGAAACCACGGCTAACAGCTCTGCACTATGTATAGACTCTGCATGTGACGTATATACGAGCGCACTATAATGTATCTATGTACCTGCGAACAGCTTTTCCGCTGCAGCTTTCTCTACCTATTTATATATATGTCCCTTGTGTCACCCTTACAGGAGATGTATCGCCATTGCTAGTCAGTGAAGGCTACCTGTGTGCTACGCTTCTAATGCACACACATATATATATATAGATATACGAGTATATATATGTTTATATAAATATCGGTGAAGGACATTTTGAACCCGTTATATCTATTTAATATTGGCTATCAGCACATCTGACTGAGGACGGACCTTAAATTTCTTTTCAACGAATCGTTGATTTTGGTTAGTTAAAATTTGGTTTTACTTACATTGCTTACATTTGTCTAAAGAGAATTTCCAAGACATTGGGGTTTACGTAATGTTGGATATGGGAAAAATTACCCACTGTATGAGAACGGTCCTCGAAGTTTAATGTCTTTAAAATCACAGTTCCTGGCATATATATATATATATATATATATATATATATATTAACCACTAGAGGACCATCAATAATCGGACTTCGCATACAGCGATACTCGCTCACTGTGACAAGAGCTCTGACGGGTTGCACTACATCAATAACACACCTGATAAACTATATATATGACAAGGAGTAGCTATATATATATATATATATTGGGCGAAGTAAAAAGTTCTGAGCGTTTTCCGCTGGATGTCTTTAGTGAGCCATATCTCACGATGTATACATCGCATCGGGTCATACTATACGGCGATTTAAAGGTGACATTACGCTTCAAAAAAAGTTCTTCGACAGTTTTGTGTTTGGTGAAGCCAGTTGTGTGTTACAGCGTTCCAAAATGGAGGTAAAAAAAGAGAAAATTCGATACATTCTTCAGTACCACTACGACCAAGGTGAAAAGGCGGAGCAGGCGGCCAAAAAAAATTTGTGCTGTTTATGGATCCAATACAGTATCGAATGCAACAGCAAAGCGGTGGTTCCAACGATTCCGTTCTGGTATAATGGACGTCGAAGATGAGGCACGCTCTGGTAGGCCAATCGTCGAAAATGTCGATAAAATCATGGAAATCGTCGAGTCGGACCGGCATGTGAGCATTTATTCCATTGCCCAGGAACTGAAGATTAGCCAGAAAACCGTTTGGAACCATTTGCTGGTCTCAAGAAGAAGCTCGATGTATGGGTGCCATACGAATTGACGCAAAAGAACCTTTTGGGCCGAATTGATGCCTGCGATTCTTTGCTGAAACGTAACGAAATCGACCCATTTTTTAAGCGGATGGTGACTGGCGATGAAAAATGGGTCACATACGAGAACAACAGCCGAAAAAGATCGTGGTCCAATCGCGGTGAGCCGGCCCAAACGATTGCCAAGCCCGGACTAACGGCCAAGAAGGTTTTGCTGTGTGTTTGGTGGGATTGGAAGGGAATCATCCACTATGAGCTGCTCCCATCCGCCCAAACACTCAATTCGGACCTCTACTGTCAACAACTGACCAGATTGAAGCAGGCGATCGACCAGAAGCGGCCAGAATTGGCCAATAGGAAGGGTGTTGTGTTCCATCAAGACAACGCCAGGCCGCACACATCTTTAACAACGCGCCAGAAGCTCCGAGAGCTTGGATGGGAGGTTCTATCGCACCCGCCGTATAGTCCAGACCTGGCACCAAGCGATTATCACCTTTTCAAGCATTTGCAAAATTTTCTTGATGATACAAAACTGGCATCAAGAGAGGCTTGTGAAAATGAGCTGGTCAAGTTTTTTACCAGTAGGGACGAGGACTTCTTCAATCGCGGAATTATGAAATTGCTTTCAAAATGGACAAAAGTTATCGAACAAAACGGCGCATATTTGATCTAAATCGGATAATCCTAACTATGTTAATTTCATCGTCGAAATAAAGTGACAAAACGCTCAGAACTTTTTACTTCATCTAATATATTAGAAATCGAGAGAGACGAGAGCTTTAGAGAAAGGCTACCACGATGGAACTTCTCCATGGAAATTCTTTTACTATCGAATTCCCTGTGGAGGCTGTGTAACAAAAACGTTCATGTTTTATTTTTCAACATTTCTAAATTCAGAGCTCGGCAATACCCACGAGGAATTAAAAAAATGTCTTTTATCTCAGTCCGCTTGAAATGCATATTGTTTTTTTTTTTTAACACAAAAAATACGTACGTAGGTACCAAGAAAGGATTATGAAAAAGAGCAAGATAAAATAATTCATGGTTGCCTTTGGCGTTGCGTAACGAGCAAACGGAAATCTCGATGGTACGTACTTCCAACCGTGTAATTCAAATTAAAATACGGATATGCTCTTTATCCGAGTGAATCACGTTGCTGGCGAATATTCACTTTAGAATTGAAAAGAAAAACAATTCTTTTTTTAACCGGACGCTTGTATAGTGATGAATACGAATTGTCCTGTTGCTGCAAGCGCGCCAGAGTAACGATATCGAGTACACAAAAGCACTTCCCTGGCAGGCCTGAGCAAGAGAATTAAAAAAAAAGTAACTAATACTCCTGCCGGAGGCCATACGATAAACGCGGGCTAACATTTCTTTCAGTTTTTTTTCTTCGCTCTCTTTCTCTCTCTATCTCACTCTCTCTCTTCATCTCTCCTCGCCGAAAGTATCAGAGAATAAAACAAGACGAGAAAAAGCTCCAGAGGGTGATTCGCCTTGGCGGAAAGAAGCGACACAATATACAGCTCTGTGTATCCGACAAAGAGAGAGAGAGAGAGAGAGAGAGGGAGAGAGAGAGAGAGAGAGAGAGAGAGAGAGAGAGAGAGAGAGAGAGAGAGAGAGAGAGAGACGGGTCTCGCAAATATAGGGCTACGTCAGGGTGGCCGAGAAAACACTTTCCCTCTTATGCGCTGCAATTCTCGGAGGGGTTTTTTCTTCTCGTTTTTTTCTTTTTTTTTTTCTTCCCCTGATTATAATGGCACTCCATTGGTTGTTCTCGTAGAAAATGTCAGGAGACAATAGGACGAGACCGTTCCGGTCGCGTCGCCGAAGCGACAACGCCTATGGGAATGTCAGAAGCGCATGAACGCGCGAAACTTTTCCTTTTTCCGCATGTGGCTTTTTTATTATTTTTTTTTATCATTTATTTTTGCGCTGCTGCAAATATCGCCCACACTCCACCGAAAATGCACGAAAAGCTCGTTTCACTGGACGACGTGCGGACAAACTAATAAATATTGCAAGTCGTTTGTCTATTTATAAATATGTATTATATATATATAGTTACATTCGGATCGCATACACAAACGACTATACGGTATAAGTTGTTTGCCATGTATCGAGTTTAGTGCTCCTAGCCGTTGCGCAGTTATCGATCATGGTCTATGGAACGGATACACATTTTCCAGATTATATCTTTTACGAGCTCCCTTTATTTGACGAGCAAACACGTGCTGAATATTTGACGATTCGAAAAATACAACTCCACGTGTCTGTGTGTGTGTATGAATTACAGGTGGGTGGGATCTCTTTCTCAGGAAGGAATATCTTGGTGATAATTTTTTCAGAAATAAGTACTTACTGAAAATGGCTCCACATCAACGCATTACATCAATTAACGTGTCTGCGTAAGATGTGCAAAAACAGGTAGATTTTCAATTTTTTTTTCTGACGAGATTATTGGGATTACGAGGTCGGGATTTTACACACAGTTGATACATAGTCTTGGTAAGCTTGAGTTTTTTTTTATTGAAAAATATTCATAAACAATGAAATAATTGTTATTCAAACGAAGGGGTGCCGTTGCTGCATTGTCAATCGGTATAGGGAGTTCTGGAAACTAGAGGAATCTGAAATGAATTTTTTTAACAATGTACTTTTAGTATAGCAATCAAACTTTCGTATACCGGATAAGTTTTATTGAAATTTTGAAAATTACAAAAGTGGCAAGCTGTAGAGAAATAAGTTCGATTTTTCGACGACAAAAAAAATAGCTTTGGGCATTTTTTAATGTTATTAACAAATGGATGAATGTATGAAAAAAAAATCATCCGGTCATACGATCGAAAATGTTATAAACTATGCTCGGTCTGAATTTAAGGCAGCATTGTTGTCTAGAGCGCTGTTATAGAGGGGATTTTTTAGGATGGAATAACTGTTAAGACGTTCTCGTTTTCTTTCTGAATTTTTTTACACATGTTTATCGATCCGTCTTGAATTTATACAAATTAACACTTCATCTAAAAACGTTTTTCCGGTACCTTCCGTCTTTAAACCTAGGTATTTCATTTCCTGCCGTTTTTTCACCCAATTAATACATTCGAAAATTAAAAAAAAAATTCATGCCAGTGTTCGAAACATTTAATTTAATATATCGATCATAAAATTATACAAAAATAATTTTTTTCATATATTTTTTTTAAATAAATGAAGCAACTCGGTAGGAAAGTAATGTTGGCTCGGACAGAAAATACCCAGGCTTAGAGACGAATTGTTAAAACAAAATTATTATCATGTACTCTTGTAAGTTTGTTTTCACAGTATGCGGCAAATGCCCCAACCCGCGTAAAAAATTTGAGTTGGGATAAAGTACTGCCCTTTATGTGCCTTCCGTAGATAATATCAGTCCATGATCAGGCCTTCCAGCGTGGATCAGTTTCGCCAAGTAACAGGCATTAGGCCAGGCCCCGATCCGCCATTCCCTTTTTCGGGAACTGATCACGATCTGGTCGAGAATTTGTGAGAAAAGGGATCGGAAAATCCACGCGAAATGACGAGGAAGGTGATGGTGTATTGACAATGGTCTGTATGAGAAATAAACCGGCGGACGGATAGAGTAATGATCAGGTACTGGAAAAGGGCTTTTGGCGGTATACCCGAGTAAAATACATAGTATCAGGACGTACTGAGGCAGGGGCATGTTGAGCAAGTTTGGAATTATCGCCCTGTAATTCCTTAAGGCCTTAGGCCGCTCTAGGATTTTCGAAAAATAGTTTTTTTTTAAATTAAAAATGTACCTTAGTACCTATAAAATTATATTCCAAAAGATTGTTGGTGTGAAAAATCTCTAAGTACTCGATTTTCGAATTCTAGCGCAACCCCTTTTGATTCATGTCGTGACTTTCTACTAACTTTAAACGCGTTTATCTCAAAACTACATTTTTCGAGTCGGCCGGACTCATAACTCAAACAAATTTTAACCGATTCACTTGAAATTTTAACTGTATATTTAGAATTACATTTTCTGAGGCACTACGTAGGATTTTTTTATTATATTGCATAGTTCCTTTTTTATAAACAATTTTCTGACGATTTTCTCATGGCATTTTATACTTTTTGTTTTAGAAATGCGCGATTTTGACAAAAAACAATATATCAATAAAATCCTACGTACTTCTATAGCTATTCTTATATATAATCGAAAAAACTTTAGTGTCTCATGATAACTCAAAAATTATAGGAGCTGTTGGTCCAGCCGTTGACCTTCCAGAAATAAAGGCGTCATCGGAAAAAGGCCGCACAGTCGCCATTTTGTCAAAAAATAACTGTGAAAAAATAATTTTGCATAGTCAATTACGTGTTTAATAAAACCCCTATTTCGTAATTCCGATTTATTTAATGGTTTCGCTGAAAAAAAAAATCACAAAATATGCCCTTTTTTGGCCTCTAGAGTGGCCTAAAGCCTTAACAGTCTGCCGTATAAAAATGAAACCTACTTTGGCTAATAGGAATTTCATCTGGGAAAAAAAAATCTGTAGACGAAATTTCTGTTATCCTTATTGTTTCACAGATAATCGCTCTCAAATGACTACGGCCATATTTGCTCAACCTGCCTCGATAGTGGGGTAAGTTGAGCATGAGTATGAGGTAAGTTGGGCAAAGTAAGAATTGCATTAAAAAATCAGACGTATTCAACACGATTTCGTAAAATGCAGTAATAAACCAACAGTTGCTTGTTTATTATTTAGGTTTTGAAACATTAACATTAATTGCAATGAACTTTGAAGTATTTTTTCTCATACAATGGTAGAAGAAAATCTTTCAATCACATTTTCTTTTACTTTTGGGTACAAAAATTATGAAACGTCCCGTATTACCGTCTTGGGCGATGGCGTGATGTGTTCCCCTCCCCCATACCTCTCTTTCTGCCATTTGATGCACCCGCGTGCGGTGCTTAGTTTTCCAGATATTTCGATTGCCCAACTTGCCCGACTGCTCAACATGCCCCTCCCTATCCTACTTATTATCTTACAAAAATCACAAAATCACAAGCATAAGTGCACGCTGTAAGCATAGCACTTCTGTACGTGATACAACAACGGTTCCAAGTTTTATCGTTGTATGATGGCACCTTGGTTACGCGAAGCACTTCGCTTAAAGCCACCCGCTGGATTGTAGACAAAATACATTCAGGTTATGTCTTCCTGGCCAAAACATTGATATTGCATTGATATACTTAATCTTCGTACAATTTACAAATGTCATTATCACCCCGAAATAAAAACTAAACTTGCGTCCACTCCCACATGGAATTTCTCCGGCAACTCCGGCATTAATTGCGGTTGAGCCTGCAATTGATAGTTAATTGGACAGTCGCGATCGAAAACGTCTCTACGAGTACAGGAAAGTTGTCACGATTAGATAACGAGGAACGAGTTAATTGCACGTGTGTTGATGGCGCAACAACTCCACGTGATTCAATTAAGGGGACAGCAAAAATAGCCATGACTATCCCGAAGGCGTTTATTTTTATTTTCATTTATTTTTCTTTCACTTTCGCGTGTCCCACGCTAATTAGACGATCGTGATATTCGCCGCGAGCTTCGGGCATTTAAATTACGTTCTCGTACGTACAGCAACGCGAGAGGGTTGCTTCACATCGTGGTCCTGCTCGAATCTCTGATTAATTATGATTTATGACGTCGTTGATGGCCCTTCGCGATTCTATTTTCATGCCCCGAGACAAAACCACGTTTTCTCTTTTTCTCTTCTTTTCTCTTCTCTATATTTTGTATTTTTTGAATTGAGCGCACGACGTACGTGGGGGGGGGGGGGGAGAAAAAAATTCGCCGCTGTATACGCAACGTATATCCGTTTGTTTAAACCGCATCGGCAAGGCTAAACACCGATTGGTTACGCCCGTCGTTATTATTCTTATGATTATTAGTGGCTCGTGTCTGGCATCAATTTTCACGGATAATGAGGATTCATCGTTGTAAAAATTCCACCGTCGTCTCCCGCCTACGCTACGAAAATATCGCACAACGAAGCGTGGATTTCGCCAGGCCCGTACATTATCATGAATCTAAAATTGAAGTGAAAAAGTATTCGATATTGTAACTCGGACTGCGATTAAATTTAAAAAAAAAAACGTATTCCCTGGCGAAGGCAATTTTTTCAGATATCTATTTGCCATTAATTTGGGAAATGTATCTTCGTATTAATAAAGTAAAAGGAAAAACCTATGAAATTAATATGGGTAAAGTATATAAATTGATTACGAAAGGAAAAACAGAAAAAAAAATTAGGCCCGTAATTTTATATTTTGTTTCTAACCCACAGACATATATACACTACCGCTCAAAAGTTTGGATACCAAACTTTTGGATACAAAAAGTTTGGAAACCAAACCAGTCGATATTTCTTGCTGCACTAAAAGTTAGATACCTTCTTTAAAAAAAAAGATAACCAAATTTAACGAGCGGCATTGTGAAAGTACAAAATTCACCTTTGTTTTTCTTTTTTGAAATATTTTTTATAATTTTTTTTCTGCCCGGTACACACTTTTGTGCGGGACTGTTTTTCGGTTATTTCTCGACCATCGTAAATTAGGCGCATAAGTTATAGAAATGTTTTTTGTCATTTTTATCCATGATAAACTTGAAAGGGTTAGCAGAAGCTCCATTTTCGTTTTTTAGAAAGTTTCATACGATTTTTTTTCGCAAAATTATTCCATTTTTGGCTAAAAAAGACAAATTTTGGAAAATGCAACGTAACTCCGGAACTATAGGGTTTGAGGAAAAATGTCAAAGATGTAAAAAGTTGCGTAAGTTTATACTAAATCACCTGGAATTTTATTTTTTTACTATTTTCGCTCGAAACTCTGATGAGTAGGATGGCTAAACTCAAAAAGTATGGCGTTTAGGATGAAATATCGGGAGGAGAAACTTTTTTAATTTTCGATTTTATATTCGCTTGAATATTTTTAGAATTTTTTTTCTGAAATATTTTTCAACATTTTTTTGGCCAATATTCGGAGAATCAATTGTTTGGACGATTCTTAGGGTTTCAGCGAAAAAATTTCGAAAAAGATGTCAAAAAAAATTCTGACAAAATTTAAGCGAATTTAAAATTAAAAATTAAAAAAGTTTCACTTTCTGATATTTTGTCCTAAACGCCATACTTTTCGAGTTGAGCCATCCTACTCATCAGTTTTTCGAGCCAAAATTGTAAAAAGAAAAATCTCAAAGGAAAATTCTGCAAAAATTCCAGGCGATCCAGCATAACCTTACGCAACTTTTTACATCGTTGACATTTCCTCTTAAAACCTATAGTTCTTGAGTTACGTTGCATTTTCCGAAATTTCTCTTTTTTAGCCAAAAAGAAATAATTTTGCGAAAAAAAATTGTTCATAACTTTCTGAAAAATGAAAAATGAGCTTCTTCTACCCCTTTCAAGTTTATGATGGATAAAAAAGACAAAAAAAAATTCCATAAATTATGCGCCCAATTCTCAATGGTCGAAAAATAGCCAAAAAACGGACACGTACAAAAGTGCGTACCGAGTGGAAAAAAAATCTTAAAAAATATTTCCAAAAAGAAAAACAAAGCTGAATTTGTTCTCTTCAAAACGCTGTTCGATAAGTTTGGTTATCTTTTTTTTTGACGGAGCTATCTAACTTTTAGTGGGACAAGAAATATCGATTGGTGTATCCAAACTTTTGAGCAGTAGTGTATATATATATATATATATATATATATATATATATATATATATATCGTATATCCTTTTAATAGTTGACATTTTTAAATTTTATGAATCTCAAAATCGCGGATTTATTTTACTATCGTTTTCCTGCTATTTGAATATCCGCTATTTTTCCAATGGCAAATTTATTCATCGAAAGACGATTTCGAATATTATGTCCCGTCTCGAATAAATCGTCGAAAAGTAAAGTTTAAGCGCACCCACAAACGGAGAATACGAGAATGCAAAGTTCGAAATTTTGCATCATGCTCATTGACTGTATGAAGGACCAATATATAAATTCTTTCGCACGCCACATCGAAGGTTTATACTTCCGTCCGGTCTGCGGTACGTGATCGCGTCCCATGTACACGCAGCGACATAAATAAAAATATCATAATGAAAATGCGATTCGAATGATAAAAAAGGCGTAAATAACTCGCGTTGAGCACCCGAGAAATCATTATTTACGATAGTACCCCTATATGTACGGTACGATGCGCGCGCGATGCTACGCGCTACGTATCTTGCGATTTTTATGGCGACGCGAGAATGTTCGAGATGAGTATCCTGGTTTTTGCTTTTATCCGCGCACGGAGCTGCGTTTGCCGGAGGGCAATATTTAAACACCGATCGCCATCGGTAAAAAGAAGAAATAAAAAAAAAACAGCGACGATAAATAGAAAATAATGTTACTAAAAAAATAACAGGCAGATGGATTTTTGAAAAATAATATAATCACTGCTTCGGGATATGCGGTTTCCTCTAGTAGGATTTTAAGGTCATATCGTATCGATTATACACACACAGACATATTTATACATATATAAATATACAAATATAAAAATTCAAATAAGTTCCGGAACGATTTTTAATGCCATTTCGCCGATAGTTGACATAAATGAATTTTAAAGGGAAGGATAACGGCATTTTAAAGGGAAGGAATTCACCTTCACTCCGTTTTTTGTGAAAATTTTTTACTATTTTTTTTTACGACTAGTACCCTTTTTCGAAAACGACAATCTGAAATGGATAATTTTTATTATCCATTTCAGATTGCCCTAGTTGCCAGAACCACCTACAACTGTGTGGTCAAATAATAATAACTTCATTGTACATGAATATTTTTCAATTTAATAAAAATTCCTAAGGTGGAATTTTTATTATACAAAACCCTATATTAATTGTGTGTAAAATCCTGACCCGGTCATTCCCATATTCTCGAAGAAAATATCGAATACCAATCCATTATGACAGTATTGTTGTCTAGAAAATAAAAAAAAAACATTTTTTTAAATTTAATTTTATTGTTCTACAGACTTTTCTGAATACGTCTGTGAAAATCCCTTAATGATACTCATAAAATGAGCCAAGTTATATTTTTAGATGTACTTTTAGTTTAATAATAAATCTTTCGTATAACTGGATACTTTGATAAAATGTTAAAAACTATGATAATGGCAAACTGAAAAATAAAGTTTGACTTTAGACAAAAAACAATTTCAATCTTTTTTTCTATTAACAAATGGATGAACATATGAAAAACGCGTCCGGTCATACGATAGAAAATGTTATAAACTACGCTTCGTATGTACTCCGTGCGTACGAGAAAAACACAAATGGAAAAAGTCCCCAAAGTTTTACAAAAATCGTCGAAGCTCGCTCAATTTTTTGAATTTTCATAGTAGCTGGAAAATTGAAGATCAGGACCTAGGCCATAAAACTACGCAATGAAAAACTACTTTTGATACTTCCACTTTACGCAGACCCCTTAATAAACATTCATATCGACCTCCCCAGAAAAAAAATATACATTTCAGTCAGCTAACGATTAAAGGTTACGTGCCTGGTTTACATTGAGTACTTATTGCAGGGCTTTCTTATAAAAATGCTGAAAGGTATCGAAACCCTTCAATCTTTTGAAATAAAAATCGCCTATTCACAGATTCCCCTTGACAGATCGGGACGAAAAAAAGTTCAGCCAATTTAGAAGCATTTATCTAAAAAAAAAAATTAGTAATCCTTCAGAAATGTCAAACAATAAAAGTTGATCTGAAGAATTCTTGATCCGATGTTAGTCATCAAACAATCGTGTTTTCAATAAAGTTGAAATTCCATTATGAGGTTTCAACAATTGATTGAAAATTCGATATAGCCGAGAGCACGTAAAAGACCCGATAACAATCCGCTCCGAATTGGATCACTATATTCGAAAATGGCTTTTCCAGAGAGCTCGACAGCGCTCTCTGTATACACACCCCCCGATATATAGTTTCCACACAAAGGGCTAAGAGTAACTTCTTGCGAAACGTCAATCGTGATAAGCCAGCCTGGCGTCTGTAACTTCTTGCTTATCCAATACTACTACTACACACACACACACACACACACGAGCCCTTCAAAAGCTCGACCTTTTCACGGCGATCTACGCCAATCCCCCGCAATATAAAACGTCAAAAATCTTTCGCCACCGTATCGCACGCGATAACGCGGTGATAACGAGCTTAAGGTATTCCTTTCACAAACACCAAATATTTAGCAATTAAATGATTTACGTCTACGATCAAGTAAAAATACGTCCCAGTATACTCGTAAAATTTCAAGCCAAGTAAGCGAACTTCTAAGAGAAAAAATTACGACTTTAAAAATCGTCTAACTTATTCAGCACTTTATGGAGATGACATGTTAGCCACATTTCTATCTAATAATTTATACACTAAACTAGTTACCGCCCGTGGCTTCGGCCGCGTGGAATTTGACCCATAGAAACTTCATGACCAGTTGCACCCCTTATTAGGGCTTGTTACAGAAGATCCTAAAATATGCGTTTTACTGTTTGTTTTGAAGAATATACCAAGTTTCAAATTGATACATGCAAGAAATACAATTTTTGTACAAACTTTTACATGCCATTTCAAATTTTTAGGGGTTGATTTTCGAAAAATCCTTTCTTGGTGCATCTCTACGCCTTTTAAGGAACGTAACTTCCAAATTTCATTGAGATAAAAGCAGGAATTCGATTTTCTCATGCAAATTTCAACACCCCGTTGCATCCCTAATTAGGGGTTGTTTCAAAAAAATTCTGAAATATGCGTTCTATTATTTGTTTAGAAGAATATTTATACCAAGTTTCAAGTTGATACACGCAAGGAACACAATTTGCCATACAAACTTTTACACCCCAATTCACTCCCTTAAGCATTGATTTTTCGAAGAAATTTTTTTTGTGGTGCGCTAAGAAGAATCTTTTCTTAGTGCACCTATGAACACCTTCTAAGTAACATAACTTCCAAATTTCATGTTTCTATCTTCAACGGTTTAGGCAGTGCATTGTCTAAATGTCAGTCAGTCACGTAACTGTTTTATGAAGGGTGTCTCAAAATGACCTGACGTTTTCAATTGCACGTCTTTTTTTGTGGCGAACATAGAGTACTAATCTTTGACAACTGGTATCAGAATGTATTGAGGTTTAGTCATGGAGAATTACACGATCGCGCAACGCTTAGAAAATGTGAAAATGGAATGTGAAACAATTGCAGACGAAGTTTCATGGTTGTGTTATCTCGCGCCGAGGCAATGTGAATTGGCCACCAAGATCGTGCGATTTGACGTCATTGGACCTCTTTCTTTGGGATTTTCTGAAAAGAAAAGTGTATGCCAATGATCCATAGACCAATCCGGAGATCAATGAAGCAATTGGACGTGCCATTAATGAAATTAGTCCGCAATTATGCCAAAATGTTATTGAAAATTTTAGTCAAAAGAGTGAACGTTTGCAAACAGGGACGAGGCGGCCATTTATCGGATATTGTGCTTCCAACATAACCTCCATTTTTGTACCTTATGTTAAAATCAAAATATTCTTACTTTTCGAATAATTGATACGTTTTATTGGTAAATTTAAATGTCAGGTTATTTTGAGACACCCGTTATGTATCGATAACTTTAGATGTCTGATATAAACTGCGCTAAGCATATAAAAAATTCGGAACATTCCGTACCGACAATAAAAACAGGGATTCACCGAATGTTTAAAGAAAATATAAATGGTGAAACTTAGAAAAATGTGACTAGCAGAAGAATTTTCGTAAACCCAACTTTTCAGAGAAAATATAAAAATGTCTAAATCTGAATGCGATTTTTTTGCATTCCCGTTTATCGTTTGGTATAATACTTAATTTTATTAAGCGCCATTGTAATCTACTGATGATTCAAACGGGCCCTGCTTACGTGCCCGAAAAATACGGCCCTCCGTGAAAGGAATGCCTGAAAATTCCCTAGATTCACCCTTTCAGTAACTTTCGTCGTAATTGTTGCAAACATCGTTACCGCGATAATTACACCTGAGAAACAGCATTTTTAAGAAGTCCAAAGTGGTCCCTCGAGATCCTCAGCTTTAAAGTGAACTTAGGGGACCTTCGGACGTTCGGAGACCCTTGAGGTACGATAGTAATAACGCTCTCACCCCTAAAATAAAAATGGACCGCGAATTACTTTGACAACTTGAGTAATCAAATTGAAATAAGCAAAATACGAAAAAATAAAAAAGAGGGAATTGCGTGATGGACATGACGATCTAAGGTGGCACGTCAATTTCCCTAGCTAGGGGAGCCGTATGGATACAACAGCCCCTTGTTGCAATATGAATCCTCACCCCCCCCCCCCACCCCACCCCACGCCCGTCCTCCACACCCCTCATCGGTAAACACAGATTAGGTTTTGTGGTCGTTCCGGATGACAACTGGGTCATTCGAGAAGACAGGCTGGGTGCATGCCCATCTATATAGGGTAGTAAACATAATCATAAAGTTAGTGGAACCGAGGGTGCATACATTTATTTTTCCTCTTTGCTTCATGGTTCAATTTTCGAGGAAATTTTACCCCTGTACATTTTCTATTTTTGATGTTTTTTTTGTAGGGATGAAATGAACAGCCTTCGTAGAATATAAAAATGAGAAGGTTCTGCTTTTTTGGGGATTCCAGGAGCAACTTCTGATCCCATTTTTTTCGTACAATAAAACTTAATTTTTGTTAAGTTTATTTTTACGAAGGAAATGAGGGAAAATGTTTTTTTTTCCTTAGAATTTAAGAGGGAAATACATATAGACGTCGAAAAAATGGGTAATATTGATCATTTTTCTTTGGAAAGGAACAAAACGTTTTACATTCATAAAACTTTAGGTGCAATTTATTACATTATCAAACTGTTCAAATAAATTTTTTCATTTAAAAAAATTGCAAAATGGTGACCTTATAGCGGTCTTCCAGGAAGGTTTTTGCGGCAGTTGTCCGTTTGTGGAAAATCCAACGGCTTCAATATCGATTTAAAAAATATGAGCCAAGAATTTTTAGTATTTTAATATCCAAATGACGAACTCATACCTCAGGAACATTTTAAAAGTTGGAAATTAACAAAATGGGACACTTCATTTAAAAAAATTGAAATTTCATACAAAATCTTCGTTCTTTTTTGTTCAGGTAGCGTATTTTTTTTTGCTATTTAGCACCAAGATAAACCATTTCTAACAACAGATTAACGTAAACTAAACCTTCGTAAACATTTAGAAAAAAAAAACCCATCTTGCCCATCGAAAACCATATATATTCAATATTGAATCATCAAGGTTTGATAAAAGATTACGAAATTTTTAAACTTTTAAATATTTTAAATCTTTTTAACCTAATGAAGGATTACGATTCTTTCATAATAATCATCAATAACGACTTTTCCAGTTGCTAGTAACAGAATAGTTTTTCTTTTTCACGTCATAAAAGTAAAAAAAAATGCATAATTTTGCCCTTTAATTATGTATTTTATGAAAAATTAGCATCTACAGGAATCTATACCTCCTATGGATTTATTTTGTCGAGGTTTATTGAAGAAAAAAAACTCATAAACCATTTGCCTCAACTGGACGGCTCCAATCTCCTCAACGATACAATACATTTTGCCTTTGCCCAGCGATTCAACGAAAATCGAAATAAAAAAAGATTTCCAGCGCCATAGGAATCAAATCTCAATGCTATTTGTTTCATCCAACTCCAGGATAGATATATGGTACAGCAATTGGAGGCCGATAGCGAAATGTCGCGATCCTCTAGTGCTCTCTGAATTTCATTGAATTAATGGTGAATTTCCATTATTCATAGGAGTGCAGTTTTGCATTTCTAATGCACTGGGTCATTTGGAAATTTGGGGGAACGTCGAGTGGTGGCGAAGGGACTTTATTGCTTCCGGAACTGGCGAAGATTTATTACGAGATACTAGGACGTCTTTGAATTCCTATTGCTGTCCGGTTGTCACAAACATTGACGAAACATTTTTTTCAACTGGAGCTCCAGTTCAAAAATCAGATTTTTCCGTTCTCGGCTTCTCTGAAGGGCCATTTATCAAGCAACCCTATTATAACTAATATGTCCTGTCTCCTCGTCATCTCTCGCGCAGAAAAATGGTTCTCCTCTTCCTCCGACCTTGTTATCGTTTCTTTGAGGAAAACCACCAAACAGACTCGCACAATTGCCCAATCAACTTCTCTTTCATAGCATTTTCATCATCCACATGATGAGATCATTCGATTGTCCTAAACACGAAGAAAAATCAACTTCGCCCTTATCTCGTGCGAGGGAGGTTCCATTCAAGAGGCTATTTTACCGTGATGGCTCTAAAAATAAGCTATTTTAATAATTTTTTTTTGTTTGAAAACTGTTGCATGTATCGGTACAAATTTTTTTTCGCTTAAAAGTACACTCTTACAGAATACAAAACAATTTTTTTCGTTGCATATAAATGTATATTTATTTAACAATTGATAATCGTGTAAAGGCATTTAAAAAACAACCCGAGTAGAAATATTGTCAGGCTGGCTTGATATTTGATCCGGGCCTGATCACGTTGTAGTAAGGAGGCCTTACTTAAGGTATGCCTCAATTTGCCTGATCCGGTCGGTGTCAGGTGATAGTCAGGCAACTGGATGTAGTGTTTCCTCCAGTTGCCTGATCCAGCTAGCTTCAGGCTATGGTCAAGTAAGTGGACTTACGGCTTGCTTCAATTCGCCTGATCCAGCTAGCTTCAAGCGTTGGTCAAGCAACTGGACTTACGGCTCCGGCAGCCGTAAGTCCACTTACTTGACCATAGCCTGAAGCTAGCTGGATCAAGCAACTGGAGGAAACACTACATCCAGTTGCCTGACTATCACCTGACACCGACCGGATCAGGCAAATTGAGGCATACCTTAAGTAAGGCATCCGGACTACAACGTGATCAGGCCCGGATCAAATATCAAGCAAGTCTGACAATATTTCTACATAACCGGACGAAAGTGCGGCAGTAATCTCGTGCGTTTCATTCCGTATTGACGTGTTCTCGATTGTTGTCATTGCGATATTTATTTGAGGTAAGATAACTGTATATACCGTTTTGTTATATTCCAACAATACATTTTTATTTTACCTACTTTTTCAACACTTTTCTGTTTCCTTGCATGCGTTTATTTGCATTTTTTCTGTTGCCCACGTGTAGCCATTCATTTCGGTGAAACATAACCTATTTTCGAATTCGAAATGCACTGCGGACATAATGGGCATTACATTCACATTACCAATATTTGGTTTGTCTACGCTGACCGGGCTAACCTGCACCGATGGCATCACATTCTTCGATACCGATTAGCCCGGAGAGCGTAGGCCAACCAAATAATGTTAAGTTCCCAGTGTAGTTCGATCCAGTAAATGTGATTCCATCGGTGCAGGTCACTTTTTTCTAAAGTAACCTGCACCGATTTTTCAAAGTCTATTTCGCATTTTTGCTATATAAACAATATATAACAAAGTTTTATTTATTTTACACATAAAGAACATGTGATAAAGTAGAGTAATAAGAAAAATATAAGTGTGATAAAGTAGAGTAATAAGAAAAATTTGTGATAAATAAGATTCCTATTTAGTTTATAAAATAAAGTATCAACGTTATTTGTAATTTGTGTCTTTTTCTATTTTGGGTTTGCGTGGTATTTTTTATTTCAGGAATAAATAGGACATCCACAGCAGAGGTTCATTCCATCATCCTGACTAGGCGATGATGTTTCAATTCAATTAATCCTTGAAAAATTAAGCCCTGATCAGGCTTAGATTTTTTGCACTGATCAGGCCTTTATTTTTTACGCTGATCAGGCTTTGATTTTCTATCCTGATCAGGGCTTTATTTTGCACTGTAATCAAGCCTTGATGTTCTATCCTGGTCAGGCCTTGATTTGTTTCACTGATCAAGCCTTGACGTTCTATCCTGGTCAGGCCTTGATTTTTTTCACTGATCAAGCCTTGATGTTCTATCCTGATCAGGCCTTGATCTTTTCCATTGATCAGACCGAAGTCAGGGAAAGTGTCACAAAAATGATCAGGGCTTGATCAAAAATCCTGATCAAGGCATGAAAAAGAAATCAGGATGCCTGATCAGGCCTTTATTGTAGCCGGAGCAGGATTTCTACTCGGGAAGTATGTCGCTGGCGCTGATGATTTGCGCTCTCCAGGTAATTTGAAAAAAAAATTAAAAAAGATTCTTAATCTGTATGTCGCTATTGCCCGAACTAGAATGATTATTTCATATTGTAAAATAACAAAATAGCGTCGTTTTTTTTTGCAAAAGTGTTCGAAAATACGTTTTTTTTCGTCATAATTTGGGCAAAAGTATAGGTAAAAATTAATATTTTTTTAAGAATTCTAGTTCGAGCGATAGCGACACTCATACAGATTAAGAATATTTTTGATTTTTTTTGTTTCAGATTACATGGAGAGCGCAAATCATCAACGCCAGCGACATACTTTTTTTCATACCTTCACGCGATTATAAACTGTTAAATAATTATACATTTATATACAACAACAAAACATTGTTCTCTATTCTAAAAGAGTGTACCTTTAAGCGAAAAAAAAAGGTTGTACCGATACATGCAATAGTTTTCAAATTTTTTTTTTTTTAAATTGCTTATTTTTTTAGCCTTTACAGTAAAATAGCCCCTTAAGGGGAAAAAAGAACTCCACTGCAAATCCGAGTGTGTTGTTCTAACACAGCTAAATGGTTATCTTGTGGTCACTTTTTACACATTTCCGAGTGTGTAATTTCGGGATTCGCTTAATGCGTTTTGTATTATACACTTAAGTGTGTTATTTCTATGCACATTTTGTGTTGTTATGTGATTATTTTTTATACACTGCACGCGTGTTGGTTCGAGGCATCATAGTCCGTCTACTAAATGCATAGAATATTCCATAAATGCAAAATAGCATGAAATACTTAACTCAGAATTCTTTACCAATGATTTTTTTTTAAATTATAATTCGTCATTCCCAAACGACCGGATTTTTTTTTTTCGAAGAAAACATTTCACGTACACATGGAATCGAACCTACAACCTATCGAATGCTTGCAGCATTTTAATGTTTAATCGCAGACGTGGCCTAACAGACGAAAGTAATGCATATCATTATTTGTTGTATGACATAAACTATATCAATTAGTTAATGTCATTGTGATAATTAGAGACTTTTATCACATATCGTGATATAAATTTTTTCAAACATAACCTATCTATAGATATAAAACAGTCCCGTGACTGACTGACATATGGACAACGCACAGCCTAAACCGCTGAAGATAGAAACATGAAATTTGGAAGATATATTCCTTAGAAGGTGTAGAGGTGCACTAAGAAAGGATTTTCCGAAAATCAATTCTTAAGGGGGTGAAATAGGGTGTAAAAGTTTATTCGTCACTTTACCCTTATTCGATTCCTACTATTATTTGGTGTACAACTTTGCTTCCGCCGTTTTTTTTTCCAAAATTTGTGGCTTTATTCTTAAAAAATGATTACCTATTCATGATTCAAAGTACTGTCCATCACTAGCTACTTCTTCTTCCCATCTTTTTGGCAATTGTCGGATACCATCTCGAAAAAAAAACGATTCCATCTCGAAAAAAATGATTCCATCTCGAAAAACTCTTCCACCGCCATGCCGGTCCGCGACGTAAAAATCAGCGCTCTTGAAGCATTGAAACTACTCACATGTTCTTTCACTAAGAGCAGATTCACCGTTCTTCAAATGAAAACAGAAAATCAAAACTTCCCGCAAATGACGAGAATTTGGCTCGAAAACTGACATCGTCGATCGAGAATAAATTTGTGATGCAAACACAAATTCACTAATGTGGTGCTGTCGTTGTGTTGACAGACGTCCGAGCTTACTATGTGACATTTTTTATCGGCCCATTTCGACCAGCATCTACCGCTGCAGAGCCATCTATCGGAAAACGGCGGACGCAAAGTTGTACACCTAATATATTATTCGATTCGTCACTATACCCTTATTAGACTCTTGAGAGACGCCCCCGCCCCCTCCCGCCTCAATTATATTGGACACTCGAGGGCACGAGCTCGGACGCGCGGCTGAGTGGTCACTCATCCGAGTATTGGCCCGGGCTCTCGAGATCGCTGACTGTTTTTTCCTCCATCAAGAAATGACTCCTCAAGAAATAATTTTTATCGATTGATTGAAAGATTGTTATTTATTTGCTTGGGATGTTGCAGAGTTTCCGGGTCTAAGTCGCGTCGCGGTGCGTCTTCGAGTTCCGATCACCGAATGTGCGCTATTCCACGGGCTGCGGCCCCATACGAAGCGAAAATAAAGGACAACCGTGGCAGCGCGCAACGACCACTGCGATCGTTTCTGCCACTTCCGTGACGATCGAATCGTAGATTGATCCAACAGGCGGAATTCCTCGAGCATCGTTTTACCGTGGAATCGTGAAGAAGAACAGCAAAATGCGCAAGAACGCGGACGCGCGCGAGTATTTGTAAATAAAAACGAAAAAAAAAAAATCCCAAAAACCCGGCGAAAAGGAGACAAAAAAGAACAGCGACACTTTCGCGCGGGGTACAATGAACTCGTACGTGCCAGGATTCGCCGAGGAATTGGAAATTTGCTATTCCCGTCACAAATTCACCAAATCGACACGATCGAATTTACCAATAAATCTTGGAAACTAAAGAATTTGGGAAGATTTGGCAAAAAAAACAAAAAAAAAAACTGTTGCCCCGAATATAATTCTCGAGAGAAAAGTGTGCGGAGAGAAAAACCATCGAAGAATGAGAAGTGTCTGGGGGCAATAGTCTCTAGAGAGAAAAAAAACGGTGTGTCTAGGGATAAAAGTGTGTTTCTAGGGAGAAAAGTATATCCAGGGAAAAACTTTTATCTAAAGGAAAGTGTATTTAGGAGCAAAGTGTGCCTAGGGGGAAAAAGTATCTCTAGGGAGAAAAGTATGTCCAGGGAAAAACTTGTGTTCGGAGAAAAGTGTCCCTAGGAGCAAAGTATGTCCAGGGAGAAGCTTTTCTCTAGAGAAAAGTGTATCTAAGGGAAAGGTGTCTCCGGAGAGAAACCTCTCTAGGCGGAAAAATGTCTAGAGAAAGGTGTATCTAGGGAAAAAAGTGCATCCAGAGGAAAGTGTGTTCGGGAAGAGAACTCTGCCTACCGAAAAATCGAATGTTAAAAAAAAAAGTGTGTCTAGGGGAAAAGTGTGTCTCGGGTAAAAGTGCGTCTAGGAGGTAAAGTGCTATTGGCGCTCGAGGTGAACAAAGAAAAGACGACAAAATCCGATGATGCGACCTACTCGACGATAGCATTCGATCGTTCGTCAAGTTTTCTTTTTTTTTTTTTTGTTTGCCCTGCTAAATGATCGATAATGATGTCTCGTCTTTGCAACGATTGACGAAGAATCACTGATCCTCGAACTCAGCAAATAAAAAAATAATAAGCAAATGTTTGAAATCAAAATATTTCATATATTGAACGATAGAATGGAAACTCCGAATTGAATTCTGAGCTACGTCAAATGGAACTTGCCTCGAGTACGAATTATTATCATTTTTTCTCTTCGATACCGTGATCGAATTGAGAAAAGAAGAAAAAAAAAAACTGCGGAAATCGTCTCTTCAAATACGCTCGAAAGTTGGACTTTTTTGTGCGCCGTTGCACACCTGAGAAGAGAAGGCAAAAAAAGCCATAAAAGGTGTGGGCGTGTGTGTGTGTATGTGTGAGTGTGTGTGTGTGTGTGTGTGTGTGTGCGTGTGTGTGTGAGTGTGTGTGTGTTTGAAGAGAGGAAACGACAGAAATAAATTATTCTCGTGCGTACGCGAGCACCGAGACTGCCGAGCTCCCGTGGGAGGCGACCTCTCTTTCTTCCTACAGCTTTCGACATCGGGACCTCTTGCTCCTTCTCTCTCTCTCTCTCTCTCTCTCTCTCTCTCTCTCTCTCTCTCTCTCTCTCTCTTTCGCCTCGTAAATCCTCTCGCACTTTGCTGCTGCACGTTGGAAAATTCTCGGGACTACATCCGCCTCGACAGAGATTAACTATACGAGGAGACAAAATTTTCTCTCTCCCTCGTAGCGAAGAAAAAAAAAATCCATTCGACATTTTTCGCAGACGAATTTGCGAGATCGTGTAAAAAAAAAAAAAAAGTTTACGAAAGTCCGTAATAAAAAAAAGGGGGTGGGACGGGGCTTTTTCATCGCTCGAAGAAAATGTCTGGCGAGTTTCGTGATACGAATTGACGAAGAGTTTGGAGCGGAAATTGACGTGTCCTTCGAGCCTTGCCCCTTTATTGGCAAAGTTTAACACATCACGAAGTTCGACGAGGCGAGAGAGCAATTTTTTTGAAGAAAAATAAAAATTGTAATAGTGCTTGTCGTCATGGGGTGCGAACTTAGCAAACTGTCGTCGTCGGCGTTGCAGAATCGGGGCGGAAGGGACAGCCCGCCACCACCGGCGGCAACCGATCCACGGTTGCCCCTAACCGCGAAACAAAGATACACCGTCGTGGCGAGCTGGAGGGCCGTATCGAGGGCCATGGAACCTACGGGGATTTACATGTTTATCAAGTCAGTATGCAATTTTATATACATATACGTTAATTTTTTTATGCTTGAGTACAACTGTCAGTAGTAAACGATTAAGGTAGTAGTCTCGCCACATTAACCTTGAAAAGTTTATTTTCCGCTCAATCGCTGAAAGCTTCGAAATATTGCGAAATATCCTTACAATATAGGTTGTACATCTTATCGGGATGTAAAAACTTATAAAATAATTATGAAAACGGCTAATATAATGTTTACCTAACTGTTACTTTTGTATCAGTCTATCCATTCCGGCTACTAGTACGTAGATACTCTGCGTATACGAATATGCACACACTACTGCAATCTAGTTGTAGTCTGCTTCAGTCGCTTCGTGGTGCTAACGTCGCTAGACATTCCTTAATTTAAATCGCTATATCTCTGAAACTAGACGGTCAAAATTCATGATTTCTTTTAACCCATTTCATTATATGTTTCTCTGTAATTGAAAATAAAAATAACAATTGTATGTATGGTAGCCACGCTCGTTAGAAGTGAAACTTCAAACACTCATGTATCAGTGATACATGAGTGTGTTCAAACAGTGATATTCATCACTGACGAATGAAAATACCAGATTGTGCTGAAAAGAAATATAAAACATAAAGATTGAATTTTCTTAAGGCCTTAGGCCACTCTAGAGGCCAAAAAAGGGCATATTTTGTGATTTTTTTTTCAGGCAAACCATAAGATACATCAGTATTACAAAATAGGGGTTTTATTATACACGTAATTGACTGTACAAGATTATTGTTTCACAGTGATACATGTCAAAAGGGCGACTGTGCAGCATTTTTCCGATGACGCCTTTATTTCTGAAAGCTCAACGACCGGACCACAGCTCCTATAATTTTTGAGTTATGATGAGACACTAAAGTTTTTTTCGATTATATATAAGAATAGCTATAGAAGTACGTAGGATTTTTTTGATATATTGTTTTTTGTCAAAATAGCGCATTTCTAAAACAAAAAGTATAAAATGACATGAGAAAATCGTCAGAAAATTGTTTATAAAAAAGGAACTATGCAATATAATTAAAAAAATCCTACGTAGTGCCTCAGAATATGTAATTCTAGATGTACAGTTAAAATTTCAGGTTAATCGGTTGAAATTTGTTTGAGTCATAAGTCCGGCCGACTTGAAAAATGTAGTTATGAGATAAACGCGTTTAAAGTTCGTAGAAATTCACGACATGAATCAAGAGGGGTTGCGCTAGAATTCGAAAATCGAGTACTTAGAGATTTTCCACACCCATAATCGGATTTTCGGAAAATCCTAGAGTGGCCTAAGACCTTAAATTGCAAAATTACAAGATTAACTTTTATTCGTTTAATTTTCAATCAATAACTTAATTCTGCATTGACAATTCAATTATAAATGTGGAATTGATTGGAAACTTTATTGTCTTCCGTACGATTGCAATTAAAATTCAATTGAATTAAATTTTTTCTCATTTTTAATTTCATTTAACCTCTAACGAGGCTCATAATCGTAAAGAGCAATTTATCTTAAATTCACATTAAATTTTCTGCATTCATAATTTTTGTCGTCACTTTTGTTATTATTTTTATTATTTATGAATGATTGAAATGATTGAGAATGACAGAAAAAGATAAAATAAAACGTACCTTCAGATAACCTAGAACTCGGTGGGTTATTTCCACAATTATTGGTCATTTTTCACTTTTCACACTTTCAGTGTTTTGAATTGTCACTCTCAATATTCATCACATATCACTCACCTTATATATTTTACAAAATATTTTATAAAAAATGAAACAAACAGCAACTAAAATTCTCCACACTATAAATCGAATGTAAATACACCGAGGTCAACAGCACAACGCAACAAGCAATGCCTGTGGAGCGTCACTTGAGGCACATTTCAAAAACATTTGCTGAGTAGCAGAAGCAAAGTAAGAATGTTTTTAGAAAGGTTGCTAGTGACGCGCCGTATGATTCTTCGTATACCATGGGGATACCAATGCACATGCGCACGTCTCTCCTTTCAATCGACGCCTATCTCTCTCTCTCTCTCTCTCTCTCTCTCTCTCTCTCTCTCTCTCTCTCTCTCTCTCTCTCTCTCTCTCTCTCTCTCTCTCTCTCTCTCTCTCTCTCTCTCTCTCTCTCTCTCTCTCTCTTTTCCCCCTCCACCGTAGCGTTAGAAAGTAACGCAAACGTTAAACGCGAGAACCTCGTATAAGAAGTTTCACTTCAACACTTCAGAAAAATCTGTAGAAAAGTTTCGAAGTTATTGCGTGAAATGTGAAATTTTCCACTGCTCCCCATAAGAACACGTGTAAACCCGTGCAATCTTTGATTGTCAATACCTCAAATTCACACGGGTGAATCCTTTTGAAATTTTGCAGTTATTTATTTAATAGTCCTCAAAATAAAATTGAAAAATCTATAGAAAAACGCTTTAGCGAGACTACTTACCTTAACGGCGCCGGCGAATATTTGAATGGACGAGCGCGTGGCCATGAGAGAAAATATCCAAGTATTAGAAATAGTAAAGTGACAAGTACGGCGGGGGTTAAAAGTAATAGGGATAGAAGAAGCCCTGAAGAGCATACGAAAAAACGCTGAAAATAAAAAGAAACAATCACGATATTTTATATAAATTTATATATATTGAAACAAAAAAAAAATTTAATTTCTTAGTAAGACGTTATTTTTTCGCATAATTTTCCAAAAGAAAGGTTATGCTTTTTTAAATAAAAATAATATTTATTCTGAATAAACTTTCCATTTTTCTTTTTTTTTCGTAATTTTGCGTTGTGTGCAGAGCATTTTTTTCTTATCTAACTTTTATTCGTTTCAATATGAGAATTTTATTCATTGTTCTAGTAGAATTTTGGGTTGAAAATTAATAACAATTGGTATATTATAGTTATTGTCACTAAATAATTAATATATGGATATGTGCGCACATATGCTTCGAGATGCGATTGTTAAAATTCCAGTTTTACGGGCTGAGAAAGGGAACTTTACAATAATGAATCAAATGCAATTTTTATACATCAAAATAAAAATGGATTATTCATGAAAGGAAAATTCTCTCGAAAGCATGAATTTTGCTGTAAATCGGTCATAACAGAAGAAAATTGAGCCACCGTTTCTGAAAATTTTAATCTTGCCATTAATCATCTTTTTTAGAGAGCAATATCTGTAGGCTCGATTAAATATCATTATAAAATATAGAAAAAATAAATAAATAAAATCGATATAATTACAAAATAAATAGATTACAAGAAAATACTAAAATAAACAATCAAGTATTATTATAAAATAAATATACCTACAACATTAGTAGCTTTCAAAAAATATTATATTTTTGACGAAAACTGCAGCGGCGATTCTACTCGAGGATCTTACTCGAGGTTCATCCCCTAAAAGTTAGAATGGTGAATGGCAAACGGAGAGAGACAGAGAGAGAAAAAGAGGCAGAAAAAGAGTCGAAGAAAAACAAGAAGCACGAGGAAACGTAGAGAGGGAGAGACAGACCTCAAATCCCAAGATGATATAAAAGGGATCTGATAATGCTCGTTTTGCAATTCGAGAATTCTCGAAGGTTCAACACGTGAGGTCTACGTCGATAGTTACGTATATGCGTAGGATCGAAGGGAGGAAAGGTATGGGAAAAAGAAATAGAAGAGTTTGTAGTAAAGGGAGGAGAGTGAGTGAGAGAGAGAGAGAGAGAGAGAGAGACCGGTCTCTCGGGTAAACGACAAATGGGAAACGCAATCTTCTCATGCAGCCATTTCTATCGTTTTTTTTCCCTCTTGCTCCAGATTTCTCATAGGATTATCGCAGAACCTCGAAAGCTCGATCGAAAAGTGGATATCTCCTTTTCCTCGCGAGAAATGGAAACCTTTCAAAATATTTTCTTCTCCCGCGGTTCGCAGATATTCTAAGCTGCATTTGATTCTTATGCGAATTTTCGCGACAATTTTTTCTTTTAAAATTATAATAAAAAAAATTTAATTAATTTTCTAAATTAAAATAATATTTTAAAAATTTATTTTTTAAATTTAATACTTAAAAAAAATGTTAAGCCTGGAAAATAAATATAATGAATATGAAATTTAAAAAAAATGCCAGTCGTAGCTTCGGCAATCGCCCTTGTTACGGGGGGTGGAGGACCCTTTAAACGCCCGAAAATGAGTCATTTTTCATGAATTTTTTTAAAGGTCATAAAATAATCGGATCGTTTTTAAATTTTGACATTATCTCATTACAACTTTCGTGTTAAATTTTTTTTTTTTTTTTTTTTTTTAACCAAACGAAATGGCGGCGTTATAAGGTATTCCTTTAGGCGTATTTTGCGTGCTATCAAAAAGTGCTCGATTTGTCTGGTTTTTTCTTTTGATGTGAAACAGAAATCGAAAAAAAAATTCGCTTATTAACAGGTGTAGGGGAAAGATGTACCTATAAAAAAAAATTTTAAAGTATAAAATAACAAATTAAGTAGGCTTTTTAATCAAATTTTCATATTTTTGACCACTTTCGCGACAATGTTTACCCCATAAAAGTAATTTATTTACGCGATAACCTTAAAACTTTAGATATATCCTTCCGATAATATTAAAGTGAGAGGGGCATAAAAATTCGATATTAGAATAAAGGGGAAAAAAGAAGTTTCAAGAGACTCTGAAAATCTCGGAAGGGCACAAAAAATTGATTTTATTCTCAAATTGGAAGACAAATTTGAATTTGACATTAAAAAAAAAGCAAAATCCCAATATCTTCTTAATAACTTTTCTCAACAATCGCCACCGTCGTTTATTATCATTCCATCATACCCTTAAGTACATTCAAATATATTTTCGATCGAAATCTGAACAAACCCAGTAAAAAAAATACGTGGCGAGTCGAAACGACTGGTTACCCTCTTGGGAATCGAAAACGGAAGTATAATTTTTCCACATCGTCATTATAACTATACAATCTTCTGTCTAATATATTCCGTAAGTATTCGAAAATGCCACTAGTGAAATGCTCGTTTCTTCGAGCGCTTATCCGTAATCGTGTAAGTCGTTAAGGAACATGGGGAAAAGCACATACGTGCTTTTTGCGACGTATAGTGGCTTAGCCATCGAATACTCACCAGCCATTTTGTTATAAGTTGTTACGTTCTTTGGGAGATGAAAGCTGTCATCAGCAGTAGATGGACGAGGCAATCAACGAAAGCGACACTGAGAAATGAAGAGGCTAAGGATCTGGAGGTTTATCTTCTTTGGAGATGTCAAATGGATTCGAAAGATCTATTATATGTACAAACATGCAGACTGAAATTATCATTATTATTGCCAAAATAATTATCATCATTGTCATTACGACTATTATTATTGTCATAATCTTCATCATTATGTCTATTATTTCTATTTTTCATACTATTTATTTTAATTTCTATTTTCTATACTATTTCTATTATTTCTATACTTATTTATTATTTCTAGAGAAATTGCTGTACTATATCTATTATTTTTATTTATTTCGATTTCTATGATTATTATTAATACGTTTTTTATCATTACTGGCATTTTTTTTAGGTTTTTATCATCTTCATTAACCGTCCGCGATCACCCGGGGTCAAAATGACCCCAAGCGCAGCTTTAAGCAAAAATTACAAGTTGTTGGCGGCCACTTTTTATAATAAATCGCTAATTTTTCAAGACTAAAAGAAATTTCATATAAAAAAAATTGAAAATTTCGAGGGTTATGATTTTTTGTAGTAAAAAAAAAAGCTTTCTTTATGCTTTGACGCCTTGCTGATTTTTTTCCGCCATTTTAAAATTCGATTAAAATAGTGCCCGAGAATGCCACATTCTAGAATGTTCAAACTAATATCCTGAATTTTTATGAGTCATTCGGAACGATACGGTCGACGCGGCAATCGTTCAAACATGGCTAGGGTCATTGCGATCCCCCTGTGATCAGCGTATTATAGCCATAGCGTGTGACCGCAAAGGATTAATATTATTATTGTCGTCATCATCATTTCTATTTCTATTATTATTATTTTCATCATCATAATGATGATGAAAATAAAGGAAATTAATTTTTAAGTTTAAATACTTACTTATTTAGTATTTAAATACTTATCTGAATATTATTTTATTATCTAATGTTATCTTATCTAAATGGAATTCAAAATTTTTAATGCGCGTTATGACATCCTTGTCTATCTGACAAGTGATAGGATGTAATCATCATTATAATAATAATACTTATTATTGTTGCTATTGTTATTTCCATCATCATCACTATTATTATATATTATCTTTTCTCAATTTTTTATTGTCGACTAATTGAGCTAAAAGAAAGCTTGTTTGGGCTTGTTTGCGTTGGGTTAACTTGATTACTCGAACCGTTCATTACAGAAGAAAAAAAAAGCGATAAAATTCCAACACGTCGGTTGATTCGAAAGAGAGGAAGAACAGTGGCGAATAATTTATTAATTAGCGTGACAATATTTAGCGTAATTGCCGGGAACATTTCCCGCATTCTAAATAATTTAGTTATCGGCGTAAACCTCGCTGACCACGCACACACACGAGCCCACGTTTATTGTTCGCCTTTGAAAAAAAAAATACCTACTCCGTAAAATCAAAATAAGTAGTTTTTTTCGAGTTTTTACGAGCTTCGTTGCATTAAAGGGAAAATTTGTTGGAATCCGTAAAATATTGAAATCGAAAAATGCAGAAAGTGCCATTACAGTGTAGGGGCCGATTTTCCGTGTCCAGAAGCGTTGACTCGGAACAATACTGGGATAGGTGACCGCTCAGTTGTAGTTTGCGTGGTACGAAGAAAAATGAAAAAAAAAAAAAATTGCGCAGACTCCTCCTCTCAAATGTCCTGAATGATTGACATTCTTTATTCACTTCTCTTCTATCGTACATTTAAATTCATTTTTGGGCCATGTCCTTTGGCGTGCACATTCGAATTTTGATAGGACAGGAATAATGTCCAGTACAAAAAGCACGAAACAAATGAAATTCCACATGCCGGTTCTTTTGGACCGGCCAGGTTGGCGACACGTTTCGTGTCCCTCGCGAACGAGCTTTTTTTCCTCCCTCCGTAGTTTATTTCAGCTTTTTCCTTCGCCTGCGACCTCGGTCGTCCTCGAACGTGTCCCGGGAACGCAGGCCCATTGTCCACGCGATACGTCGATTCAACCCCTCGAGCAGGACAATAAGGTGCTCCCCCCCCCCCCCCCCCCTCGTATATATCCGACTGAAGTTCCTTATTGGTCGACGTTTTTCTCTCGACTGGCCGAAAAAAAAGAAGGCACAAAAAGAAAAAGGGGAAAAAAGGATATATCTATACTCGGATGCTTCGAGCGAAAATTTACCTCGATAAAATCCGACTCGATCGTTTAATAAATTCGTAACGACGGTAAAATCGTTGTTGCCGCGGTTATCGACTGTTCCATCGATTGAAGACCGTTTGATCAGTTTACTTTGAAATTCGATTTAGACCGAGTGTCATTACTTTTTATTATTATTGTTATATTTTTCTAATAACACTGCTCGCACAATCTAAACATATCAAATAGTTCCGTGACTGAATGACTGAGATATGGACAACGCACAGCCTAAACCGCTATAGATAGAAACATAGAATGAGGAAGATACGTTCCTTAGAAAGTGTAAGGCTGCACCAAGAAAGGATCTTTCGAAAATCAACTTCTAAGGGGTGCAATGGGCCCGGGAAAAAAGTTCATACCTGAATATATCTGAATGTAGCTGAATCATATCTGTAGCATTAGATATGATCAGACAAGAAAAATGGCCAGGTCTGATCATGTAGTGTCATGACAGATCATACATGGTCAGATATAAGCATACATGATCTGTCATGACACTACATGATCGGACCTGGCCATTTTTCTTGTCTGATCATATCTGATTCTACAGATATGATTCAGATACATTCAGATATATTCAGATATGAACTTTTTTTCCCGGGATAACTCATCACTTGACGTGTTAATAATTAACAATATTATAGCAACTCACACGATCACATATAATACAGTGAGGTGAGATGCCGTATCTGATCGGAGATCGTCTCATATAATAGCCTCATATATCGTTTCATATATTTAGACGTTTTCATGTGTGAACAACTGAACTGCATATACGATAAGGTATGAGTGTATAAGACTTCGTATATTTTCCAGGTTTGGTATCGTATCTGATGGGATAGAATTTTATATGAACGTACCTGCTCATATATCACATCATATATGTTCAGATATGGTTTCACGCTGCCAACTCGCCTTGGTACCTGACCAGATAAAAACATATATGGGATCTATATAGCAGAGTCTGGTACCGTATTTGATCGGATATGATCTCATACGAACAGATACGTTCACATATCACATCGTGTATGTTCAGATACGAATTTACGGTACCAACTCGCCTTGGTACTTAGCCAGATATAAACAGATATGAGTTCATATATGGTCAGGCCAGATACCGTATTTGACCAGATATGATCTTATATATATGCATATATGATGTGGAATATGATCAGACCTAATCATATATGATACTGTAAAATGCCAGATATGAATATATCTGATACATATATGACAATATCTGAAACATATATGAACATATCCACTCAGACGTGAACTTTTTTTCCCGGGGGGTGTCAAAGTTTGTATAGAAAATTGTGTTCCTTGCGTGTATCGGCTTGAAACTTGTTCGAATAAACTTCCGAAAAACGAAAACCGAATGGCAAATCGCAATTTGGCATACACCTTTATTTTAATGTTATAAGACTTGTCTCAAAAGAATTTTTCGCAACATGCAATATTTTCCGAGAAATTGAAACGTTGAAAGTTGTTACATAAAGTTGTTCAGCACGCTGACATGAGTATATCCCCGTGAAGAAATATTGTCGTGGATACAGCCCGATTCGGACTAGGATCCTGTTTTTTCAATTGGGATCCAGTCGGACATCGGATCGAATCCTGGAGCGAAATGTAACGCTCGCAAATCGGATTCTAGCCAGGATCCTAATCCGGAACTATTAGGAACTCGAGTCAGAATCCAAATAGAAACTTTGCATCCAAGCTAGAATGCCGAACTTCTAGAACAAGATCTGGTTCGATATCGAATCGGATCCCAGGGATGAATGTAAAAATCACCAGGAGATACCGATCCGTATCAGCTGGAGACGCTGGACGTTTTCTGAAATCATTTATTCAAGAATGTGAAAAATAGTAGGTCAAAATTGGTGCTACAGTATAACTGTAAAAACTTATATATTCCAATAACAGAATTTCGAACAAAGTTCTTTACATTTAATTTAAAAATTCGTAAAAACAATATATAGACCTTGTAACACTTATATTTCCTGGATAAAAGTGATATAGGTTATTTATTCTAAGTAATCATGTTTAAATTAAATGGAGATCGTTTGAACTAAGAAAATATTTATTTAAGGCCTTAGGCCACTCTAGACGCAAAAAAAGGGCATATTTTGTGATTTTTTTTTCAGCGAAACCATAAAATAAATCGCAATTACAAAATAGAGGTTTTATTATACACGTAATTGACTATAAGAAATTATTTTTTCACAGCGATACATGTCAAAATGGCAACTGTGCAGCATTTTTCCGATGACGCCTTTATTTCTGGAAGGTCAACGGCCGGACCAACACCTCCTATTATTTTTGAGTTATGATGAGACACTAAAGTTTTTTCGATTATATATACGAATAGCTATAGAAGTACGTAGGATTTTTTTGATATATTGTTTTTTTTTCAAAATGGCGCATTTCTAAAACAAAAAGTATAAAATGCCATGAGAAAATCGTCAGAAAATTGTTTATAAAAAAGGAACTATGCAATATAATTTAAAAAATCCTACGTGGTGCCTCAGAAAATGTAATTCTAAATATACAGTTAAAATTTTAAGTGAATCGGTTGAAATTTGTTTGAGTTGTGAGTCCGGCCGACTTGAAAAATGTAGTTTCGAGATAAACACGTTTAAAGTTAGTAGAAAGTCACGACATGAATCAAGAGGGGTTGCGTTAGAATTCGAAAATTGAGTACTTAGAGATTTTTCACACCCATAATCTTTTGGAATATAATTTTATAGGTACAAAAGTACATTTTGAACAAAAAAAAAATCGATTTTTGGAAGATCCTAGAGTGGCCTAAGGCCCTTAATTTTCTAAGAAAAATGTATTTAATACGTATTTCAAATTCGTGCCACCACGTCTCCTCATTGTGCTACTTAGTGGGCGCCATCTGGATTGCGAAGAGGATACCTCTTCTAGTTATTCCGTATCATATCCCGATCCGGATCTGATCGGAACTTAGTTGTCCCTAAGAAATTTCTGCGCGAGTCTATCTTCATTCGAAATAC